>CAIGRF010141378.1:43250-57042 GCA_903798235.1 Fraxinus ornus
GAATATTGTTTTTTAAATGGTAACGGATTCCGTGATTTAAGGGAATGTTTTAAAACATACCACATTTACGAATTTTCTATATTTAATATTTTCTACTTTTTTTTTATTGATTAAAACCTGATTTCTAAAACTTGAAAGTATATAAGGTAAAATTGAAATAGTGTTTAGTAAATACTTTATATATGTATTGTTCCCTTTTATTAATTTCAGATCGGATTATCGAATCGGATATCCGATAATATTGCAAATCGGATATGGATTTCACAATCAAATATCCGTTGGATCGGATCGGATCGGATAAATTTTCTTATCGGATCGGATATAGGCAGATCCGATCCATATCCGATCCATTTACAGCCGTATTGGTAAGTGCTAAACATCTCGTGCATTGGAATCCATGGTTATGAACTGGAATCCCACCCTACCCTATCCTATCCTATCCTACCCTACCCTACCCTACCCTACCCCCACCCCAAAAAAAATAAAAATATTTCCTCCGCCAGGTGGCAAACTTTGAGTGGTAAGATTTCTTTCTCTTTCTGTCTACACAAGCACACTCCCACATAACACGACACCTCTCTCTAGAAAATCCTAAGAATTCGGCCGTTGAATACTCTACCGGCGAGCCACAAACTGGCGGTGACACCACTACTCAGCCAGTCGTCCTCTGCTTTTCAAAATCCTCTTTACTCTCTCTCTGGGGGTTCTATTTCCTGCCTGGAATGTGCTACTTGTACATCAGGGGGCACATAATGATGTGTACCAAAAGAAGAGAAGAAGAAGCACAATGCACTTTCTCATCTACTCGAAAAGCGTGAGAGTGTTTGGTGCATATTAAAATACAATTAAAATTAAAAAATTAACTTGTTGATTTTTATTACACAAGTAATAACATTATATTTTTAATTTTAATTGAATTTGGAGCATTTCCCTTCAATTTCAAACGCAATGATTCCGCAATTCCACTCGTGAAGTAAAGTTGAAGAGTGACCAGCGCGAAATTGATTAATTAAGATAATGTCGGGACCAGAGCGGGTGAAGTCCATGGACTTCACTCAGTCCGAGGTGAGGCCAGTTCTTGGTCCGGCCGGGAACAAATCTAGATCAGTGGAATTAAGGAAGCCCTTCGGAAAGCCCAACAGTGAAAAGGTACAGAAATCACTAGATGTTGACGAATCCAACGGGAAAAAGTCACAGGCAACAATGCAGTCCCCTGTGATCGTGACAGAAGATCATTTGCCATTGAAGGTGGATTCGAAGTGGATGAATGTTACTGCTTTTCAAAATCCTCTTTACTCTCTCTCTGGGGGTTCTATTTCCTGCATTTGCCCCATTGCAAAAGAAGAGAAGAAGAAGCACAATGCACTTTCTCATCTACTCGAAAAGCGTGAGGTGTTTGGTGCATATTAAAATACAATTAAAATTAAAAAATTAGCTTGTTGATTTTTATTACACAAGTAATAACACTATATTTTTAATTTTAATTGAATTTTGTGCTATACCCTTCAATTTCAAACGCAATGATTCCGCAATTCCACTCGTGAAGTAAAGTTAAAGAGTCTTAACCTTTTTCTGCAAGGGAATTGCGCGAAATTGATTAATTAAGATAATGTCGGGACCAGAGCGGGTGAAGTCCATGGACTTCACTCAGTCCGAGGTGCGGCCAGTTCTTGGTCCGGCCGGGAACAAATCTAGATCAGTGGAATTAAGGAAGGTCTTCGGAAAGCCCAACAGTGAAAAGGTACAGAAATCACTAGATGTTGACGAATCCAACGGGAAAAAGTCACAGGCAACAATGCAGTCCCCTGTGATCGTGACAGAAGATCATTTACCATTGAAAGTGGATTCGAAGTGGATGAATGTTTGTGCTGCCTCGATTCTGGGGCAGCAGAAGCATAATTTGTCACTGACTGCTTCGTGTTCATCTGATGCATCCACGGATTCTTTTCATAGCCCGTCTCCTGGGAGAATTAGCGGGCGGACGGTGACATTGACACCGAAAATGAGGAGGAAGCAGCAATGCAGCCCAAAAGCTTTGAATTCTCAGAAGAATTTTGATGGTGAGAGTGAGGAAATCGATCTGGCTAAGAAAAGGTGTGCTTGGGTGACTTCGAATACTGGTATGCCTTTTTATGAGCTGCTTCAACTTCTAGAACTTATTGTAGGAGCTATGCATCTTGAAATTTTATGTGTTTATATGAATGGTAACGTTCTTAATTAATGGTGAGTTCATGCATATAAATGCGTGTGTGGTCCAAAATGTAAGTGTTATGTTAGTAATGGTTATCCTTGTGATGATCTTTCTTCAGGATAGAATAATGGAGGAATTAGAAGTGCATTTGTAAATCCATCCTTCAATGATAATGTGTTATATTTTTACAGTTGTTCATGTTGTATGCTTTTCTTTATTCATGTGTATGTGATTTGTTGATCTCCAATTTTCAAGGCACTGTTCATTTGATAGGAACTTGAAACAAGTATTTTGATGTTTTAAATGTTTGATTCCCTTTTTTGAGAAAGAGGGAAAGGAAGAGAAATAATGACGGTAACTTAAATATAGAAATCTATCAAATAAGGGTCGCTAAATCATCATTGCTGAAGAAGCCTTAAATCTAATTAAGTTGAATAAAGTTCGAGAACAACAAACTACGACTTATATGGTTATACCCAATAAATTTGGGGTTATGTGAATATTTGGCATTGTTTGGTTCATTATTAGTTCAATACAGTTCCAGATTACATGGTTAGAGATATCCCTTTTTGGCATGCCAGTGAAGAGTGAACTATTTTTTATGAGCCCTGGGTCCCCAGCTGCTTTACTTTCCTTCTAATTTCGTAATGGAATATGGTTAACTACCTTGGAGGTTCACTCCTGAGCCTTTGTTTCCTGTATCAAGCATTCTTATTTCCAAAACTCTTGTTCCAGTTTTGACTATTTCTATGTCAGTGTTACTCTGAACGATTTCTTTCTATTGATGAATCTGTAACTGACATTTCAGCAATTACCACACCTTCAGGGTTGTGGTGTAACTTAAAAGTCTCGCTTGATTAGCTTAATGATTTGAAACTGGATGACTTAAAAGAAGAGCCCATCTTTATTTTTATTGATCTCTTTCTGAAGGAATGCTATAAATTGCTAGTAACTTCTCAATTTTATGACCTCTCGACGAATAAAAGAGATTATTCAATTCATTGTCCATAGTTTTGATTTGGGTCATTTTGTGAACATTGGTAACCTTCATTTTTCTGAGCAAAAAAGATAGGCAGGCATATCTTGCTAAGTGCATGTTTAAGCTAGTCAAACATATTTATTCGCGCATTATGTAGGACCCATAACTTACTATACACTTATTATTCACCCATGCTATAGGATCACCAGCCTATAAGCACTTGAAAGAAATTAAGTTCTGACAATCATGCACTAAATGAATGTATATAATCTGCAGAAGTATAGGAGCATCTTTTGTTGACTTTAATTGTCATCTGTTAAATTTTTTCCTCAGTTGGAACTTGTCAGGTTAATTAGTACATTAAATGTTACCAAATAAACATTAAAGAACTAGTCTTCTTCTATGGAATTGAGCTACATCAACTTTCGAAGAAACAATAAATACCTCGACATTTACGTGGAGTCTGGAGGTTTGCAAATGGAATATCCTAAACACGAACTAATGGCAACCAAGAAAGTGTCCAACATTAACTATTGAGAGAGAGAGAGAGACATGCAACACAACCACATGAAAGGTTCTGGGCCTTCTGACATTTCTAGTAGTGCCCTACCTTTCTCTAGTTCTACTTAGGTTAGATTCTCTCATTGGACTAATAATATTTGAGTCTTTAAAGAATAGTGAATTTGTCTCGTGTGAGTGGACAAGATTTCTTCCTGGTTTTTATGTTATAATATCTTGTCTGTCCTATTTCATATAAGATTTGGTTTCTTGTGCTCCAAGGAGGCGCAACCCATTCGCTAGTATGACTAAGCAGCTAAACATGATCATCAATTATCTAATAGTCTAGAAAAGAGAAGCATTGATCAGAGTACTTCTCGTAAGTCCACAAAGCAATGTGTATTGCCAAATTCCTCCTTCCACCCTTGAATTGTTCTCTCCATGGTTCCAGAAGATCATTGTTTCCTTCCTCTCTTAGACTCAGACTGAATTGCATTTCTCTAAGCCATTATACAAGCTGTAATTCAGAAACAAATATTTGAGGCATTGTCAATGATCAATTATGTACTTATAAAAGCAAGAGCTAGAGGATATGGGCAGTTTTACAATAAAGTATGCATTGCATAGTATTCTTCTAATCTTCTTTGAGAAGCAGGTTGTAATTCACATAAACCCTCAGTATAGTTGAATTATTATCTATAAACTCCATGGCAGCATCTGAAGCCTAATAGCCATAGTTTGAATAAACTTGCAATGTATTATTATTTCGTGTTTTGCATCAATTTGTCATAATTTTAAACTCAGAAAATAATTTTATGGTGCCTTATGTTTTTTCTCTTTAGTTTTTATTCAAATCCCCTTGTTAATATGACATTTTCGGCTTATGTTATGATTTTGTGGCATAACCTTTTTATACTCAATGTTATTTAGCATCAAACTCGTTACAATTTTTATATTTGAATACAGATGTTCTGTGTTCTTAATATTAGACAGGTAGGATGAGAACACAGTTCATTCTATTTTTGTTATATATCATTTTCCATCTAGCATTTTGATCCTCCCCTCACTATAGTTTCTTGACATGCTGTCCTCTTTTAGGCATACAATTTCTCTAAATGCTTAAATAATTTTTATTTTTATTTAGATTCCTCGTGCTAATTGGGTTTCCTTTTCTAAAAGATCCATCTCATGCTGCTTTCCATGACGAAGAATGGGGAGTTCCTGTCCATGATGATAAGTAAGTATCTCCTTCCAGCTTTAGTTGCTTATTTTAGTTTTTGGCTTCCAGTTATATTTTATGGCTTCCTCATTCTTATTTGAGTGCTTTGACAACTGGCAGGAAACTTTTTGAATTGTTGAGCTTTTCCACTGCATTGGCTGAACTAACATGGCCCGTCATTCTTAACAAAAGGCATATATTTAGGTATCTTAGTTTTTGATGTAATATTTTGAACAATCAGAAAATGGTTGCTGCAATTTGATTATTAAAATTTGCATAAGCTCTCTTGTTGCTGATTCCAATAAATGTGAGTGCAGAGAAGTCTTTCTAGACTTTGATCCAAATGCAGTGTCAAAATTTAATGAGAAGAAAGTAGGTACCCCAGGAAGTCCTGCCAGCTCTCTCATGTCAGAACTTAAGCTGCGAGCAATAATTGAAAATGCACGTCAAATCCGTACGGTAAGTGCTGATCGCATTGTTTATTATAAATTTACCACACTTTCGTTATTGACATTTTTCCTGATTAGTATTACTGATTTTATTAGAATGGTCATGATGTCCTTGTTATAGTTATTATTTTTCTTCTTAGAGATTATGTAAACATTGCCTTTTGAAACCTAAAGCTGAATAAAAAAGATTGTAAATATTTATTAGTGTTTAAATGAGGAAGTCAATATTTTTTGCCACGTTTCTCAAATTTTAGTCTAATAGCTTCTGAGCACTTACTATTCAGGTTCAAAACCTAAGTGAATTTTTTCTCTTTTTCTTTTTTTTTTTTTAAGATGCATCTCCTACAAAAAGATTAGATAACTTATTGCCATGTTTTAAACTTAGCATGTAGGCATGATGAGGCAATTTTCAAATACTTTCTTTGACCAGAACTGATTGATAAATAGTAGGCAAGTAGTGTATAAAAAGAATTTTGAATCGCTTGATATCCTTTTGTATGTTTAATTTGACAAGGTTACAAAAATTAGTTTACAACGGATAACCTGAACTTGTCGTGAAGTTGGGTCACCAAGAACCCAATGCCAAGTTTGTTAAGCAAGCAATCACTGCTTTTGAATATAAATTACTAAAAAGAAGGTAGAAAAAACAATTACAAGTTGTAAATGATGTTCATTCAAACACCTGCGAACAATTGGTCTCATGTTCTTGTACTTTGCTCATGATGCAGATAATAGATGACCTTGGGTCCTTTGACAAGTATATATGGAGTTTTGTTAACTACAAGCCTATAATTGGTAATTTCTGCTATCCTCGGCAAGTTCCTATTAAGACGTCGAAAGCAGACACTATAAGCAAAGACTTAGTAAGAAGAGGATTCCGAGGAGTTGGGCCTACAGTTGTCTACTCCTTTATGCAAGTGGCTGGAATTACAAATGACCATCTCATTAGCTGTTTCAGATATCAGGAGTGTATAGCTGCAGGTGATTTAATAAATGAGGATAAAGGCCTCAAGACTAAGAATAAAGGCAAGACAGTAGAAGAGATCACTGAATTGGAACTAGGTAGAGCTATTGATGATTTGGGTTTTACCTCTTAGTAGTAATTATTTTAGATCACTTTAAATCATTTTTATATATTATGTGAAGAGGTAGTTTCCGACACTTAGGAATGGCTCATGTATGCCAGGAAGTTTAATTGTTATGAATTAATTCATTCATTCATTCATTCATTCATTTCTATGTAGATTTCTTAAATAGAATCTCACTAAAGTTCTATTTGGCTAGTTCCCCATGTGTTTCATGATGCTCTCCTAAGACGTGCACATGTGCATGCATGCGCACACATGGAGAAAGAGAGTACAGGAGAGGCTGTGCCGGTACAGCAGATGTTCTATTTGCTTTTCCATTTCATGAAATGATAGTCTTTTGTTGAGATTGAAATTGCAGCCAAGGTTGTTAGAATGGCAGTCTGCCTAGCATGACTTGAGACATCTGTGCAAGATGTTGGAGACTTGTTGCTTCATTTTAGATTTGGTTTTGCTTTTGCTCCCTTCATTGTGTGCATTTGGTTAACTATGGTTTTTGCCATTGAAAAAAAAGAAAGTGAACTTTGGGTTTGGAGGATGATTCAATTTGCATTTTAAGATGATGAATGGTTTTAACAGTCAGGAAGATTGTAGGAGCATGTGTGTTTCTAATATATCTATACTGACAAGTAGCATCTGCTTGAGTGTTGGATGATATACTAAACTTTTGAGCATTTTCATCTTAATGACTTTATACTTTCATATTTAAGTTGAATCCTTGTCTGGATGGAGTAGCCCCTGCTAGATAAGTGTGTGGTAGAGAGAGAATTATATGACTTGTTCAGAGAATTCGTGAATAACAGAATAATTTTACATTTCCATTTGGAATCTTCAGATATGTGTTCCCCATAAAAGAAATCCTATGCTAGATGACCTACATCTCCACAAGTAAGCTTTTGCTCACTGTGATTAAATGAAGCATTTTGGCTTTTTGCTCATACAAAACCCTCAGCATAAGGTCTAACCACAGCTTGATTAGGTGAAGCATGGAAATGTTTTGGTTGGGTCAACCAATTGGGTCTAGAAAACGAACCAACATTTTCCGTTTCAAACACTTGTTGTGTCTAACTGGTTCTTTTCAACCTTCCACATTATCGAAGGACGACCCAAAAGTACCCCCAACAAACTCCTCCGTTCGAGTCCTACCATTTTCCCGTCTGAGGTTTTGGATGAAGAAATTTCCCCGAAATGGCAGCGGCAAGACTTGCTGTGAAATTGGGATCTTTTGTTAGTGAAGTAGCCATTTGTTCCACCAAATACCGTTGGAATTCTGGCGAGCCAATTTTTCTGATTGAATTTCTCGCATTATCAGTATTTTGTTTTGGTTTTGTAAGATCAAGTGCAACGGTTGTCCCGGAGGAGCTCACAGAGGTCAGGGTCTTGCCAAGTGTCATGCAACGGTTGGAGCCCGAAGCGGCCTCAATTTTTGAGGGTTGAGGATGGTTGTGCTCCCCTTCATAAGTAGCAACTAGAATAGATTGATCATCTATACTTCTTTGAACCTGCGTAAAGATGGAAACAACTGCCTTAAAATGCTAAGAGTTTTGAACGAGTTGGAAAAGTCCAACGAAAAACTATATTGTAATGCTCACTTCATTGCAAGGAAATAATATAATTGTTTTGGTAAATTCTTGAAGTAGAAAGCTAAAATGAAACTTCATTTAGATCTTACGATATGAATCTACATGCATTTCATTAGTTACACATTTTATAATTTGAAGGAACCGAGCCAAACTATACCAGAACCGAATGGCTTGGTTCAAGTTCAATTCCATAATGGAGATGGAACTTGTGATTCTATTCTTAAATACAAACTGTTACTTGGTTTAGTAGAGTTCTCTTTGGAATCCTTTTGAACCAAACCGTGTCCACCTCTACACAGTGGCGGAGCTAGGGGGGTCGTGGGAGGACCTTGATCCCCCCAGATTTTTGACAAATTTTATTTTTTGGTTCTTTTTGTATTTATCATTATCATTTTGTCCTCAAATTGAATAAAAATCTTAAAGCCTACCAATTTCATTTTTCGTTTCCGTCTTCAAAGTATGAGAACTCGAAAGGAACACTTGTAATAAGGTATGATTTTGCTAAATTAAATAGGTATACTTTCTTTTGTATGTTTTTTGGTTTTTTTTTTTGTTAATAAGGTATCAAAAAAAAAAAATTTCGGGGGCAGAGCTTAGAAATCTGGCTTACCTTCTTCTTGACAGGACAAGTTGGAGCAAAAGAACACTTGAAGTAAGCTCTTGGAGAAGGGTTGTCCCTTGTGACCTTTTGTCCATATTTCCTCCATTGATATCCATCCGTAACTACCTGTAGTACTCTCTTTCAGCATAAGCAAAAAACTAAGAAAAAATTTCAAAAATAATTTGTCATAAATTGTTCATATTTCATCTCATGAAGTCAGATGACTTCTCTCAAATCCTAATAATATCTAGATGGATTTTTGTTACTATTTCCACACTTGCACAACAACAATAAATTTAGCCTCGTTCTTAATAAATTCAGGGTCGGCTACATAAATTCTATTTTACTGCTCCGTTTGGTTTATTGCTAGGAAGATTGATTAATTTAGTACTTACAAGGCTTGTATCAGATGCTTCTGTACGTGCATAAACCCGAGAAATCTGAGCTTTTATGTGTTCTTCCCTTGGTTTCTTGCATGAATCTTCATCACTTGAGCTACTCTCATCAGGGCTATTGACTCTATTGCCATTCTTGATGCTGCCTTCAGCTTTTCTCTTCTTTGATGCAGGATTCTTGGATGTATACTCCGTTAACTGTTTTTGCAGTTCGTTATAATTCTCACAGATAACTGTTAATAATTCTGTCAGTTGCCTGTTTTCTGTATTCACCCTCTTTAGCTCCTCCATTAAGGCATCTCTCTGAAAAAGAAACGGAAGAATGGGGGAAAAAAATCAGAAAAAGGACAATTATCCTAGTTCGAAGTACGAGATACCCAGAGAGATCGAGATATTAAGAAGCATAACTTTCAAGCCCACTATTTCGGACTAATAAAATAGGATGTATTATGACATAGCCTGATAGCCATGAGGCGCTCAACGAACCCTTTTAATCCCTACAAAATATCATATGAAATTCAAGTACAAGAAGACTGGGTTGGGCCAACCTATAGTCTACCAGTTATGCCAATAGCAGCACCGAGCAGCTAAGTTGGTATTAAGAAACGAGGTCCAAGAATGAAGAAAGGGTTGAGCATTTATACACCTTTACTACCCTTGAAATTCCATAAAGAAAGAACACCCCCTAGACAATTTGAATCTGGCAAGTTAAATGGCACGAATGGAGTTCGTGGTATATGATCTATACCATTAATCTTTTTCCTCTAAGCTAAGTAGTGATAGCTATCCGAATGAAAATGTAATTTTTGTTTTTCTTCTAGACGTACAAACAGAATGAAGAATTGCTGAGCAGCAGAAAATCCTTCTCTATACAAGATCCGGGATGAGGTTTTTGAACAGGGTAAGGGGGCGTATATTAACTAGTCGTGTAAGTAAGAACTAGTAAGTACTCACCTCTTCTTTCACTGCTAGATTTCTTCCCAACTGAAAGAAATCGCTTGGTACCTCTTGTTTCTGAAAAAATGGAACAAACCAAGTTTAGTGGCTTCGACATTTTCATACCGAAAGTCCTAGCCTTCGACCTCGTAAAACAGTCTTAAGACTTCACATACCAGTACCGGGTTGTCGTCAAAAATCCTGAGAGGTTTGGCATTAAGATCCAATGAAGTATCAAGCAGACTAGTGAATTCCATGGCGAATTTTTTCAGAAAATACTGTCTTGTTAAATGTTAACTTTCTTTCTGTGTTTAAGCCAGTGAAGAGAAGATATATAAAAAGAGAACTTCTAGTAGATCCGCAGGTTGTAGGAAGGTACAAAGGAAGATGAAGAGAAGAAGAGAAGAATAATGCCACTTGATAGATGTAAACTGCAATCTTGTTAGTATGGCTGGCATTTATTTATATTATATGAGCAGCATAGCTGGTGATGGCAAGAAAAGTAAAATCTATATCCGTGTTGACTAAAAAGTTGTCGGGGTCTAGTAAGTACGGTAGAATTGGAAAAGATGGATATATTATATAGTTGATATTTTATTTTTTTCAAAGTTTTACATTTTAGAAGTGAATACAATGAACCGTGTTACACGAACACTTCGATTGACACTTTAGATGATCGAACACACACACCTCAAGGGTCGGATATTATTTTATTCACGCGGGATCCACGCTCAATGTGAGGGATCGGTCACCCGAGGTGTCAATACATTTTCGGGTAAAGTGACTTTACTCGAATCTAATTTGTTCAAGGAAAGACGTATTTTCAAAATATAGATATAAAATATATTTCCACTGGTAAGAACTTAAGACTCCGTTCGGTAGGGATTAAAATCCAATTAAAATTGAAAGTATGGTCGTTATTGGGTCTCACTCATCTAATAAAAGTCAACAATAACGACTTGTTTTTCAATTTTAATCCAATTTTAATCTCTACCAAACGAGCCCTAAAGTTGTAAAAGAAGTCAAATAGAGCAAAAAAGAAATTCATGTAGTTAAAGAATAAATCTTAGGCATTTGTATTAATATGCAAAAGAGATCAAGTACAATAAAACAAGAACAAGTTTTTCCTACATAGAGTTGAAGATCTCAACCTTAAAATAATCTGCATCGTCGTAAAATGAAATTTATTTCGTTTTCATGAAAAACCGAAAAATACTATAAGATAGAATAAAAGTGAGAGAACATTGAAAACTCAAAACATGTACTAAGTCGCCTTAATATTATTCTTTCCATACAGAGACTTTAGGACGAACCTCCATTTTGTTTGTCTTAGTAAAGAGATATATAGATGCGTGATGGACGTAAATTTTATAATGAGAGTGAATTACTCATATATTTTGTTGCTGTCTTTTTTCCTATTTTGCATTAGTATTATTCATTTAATTCATTGAATAACTAATGTTAGGTAAGTGATGATTTTTTGAAAAAAAATGTACATGAAAATAGAAGTCAAGCCCACCTTTGAAAGGAAAAAGAAGAGAATGAAGGTACTCTTTTTATTTATAAAAAGCATTTAAGAGTTGAACTCCTTATTGACCAACCCTTTTATGTCCCTTCATCCCATTTTCGCTGTTTGTGGGCTTCTTTTTCTGTCACGTTCACACGTATTTTCCACGTTACACTGTTATGTGGAGGAGAGTAGATAAGATAATTTTTTTTTGTCAAATTTTGTGTATTTTTTTTTCTTATCTAAGCTTGATGGATATAAGAATTAATAGGTGCATGTAACCATTCAATTAGGTCGATATCTTTTCAACACTCTCATCATCATTTACGTATTTCAGAACTTTTATAATTATAACAAAAAGAAAAGAGTACATCGACGTGAAATCAAAGATCTATAATTACGTTTGATATACATAAAAAAAAAAAAAAAATGTGTATAAAAACACGTGATTTTCACTTTTGTGTTCTCATATGAAGTAGTAAATTTATTTTTTGCTTTGATAAAATATATATATATTATCTTATTTAAATTTGTTCACTTCAAACATGTCCTCAAAATAATGTGTTATACCCCACAAGTGAAGTTGCACGTGTATTTACGTGTCCAGGTTCAATGGTTTCTGGGTAGTAGTAAATTTTAAATTCCAGATCAGCTCAAACAAATCAAGAAAGGAGTATTATATTAAAATGGAATCGAATGCAATGAACTACAAAAACGTGTCAAATTTGGCACTATAAAAGAATTATCGCATTTGATCTACAAAAAAAACATGTCAAATTTGGTACTTGGGTTTGTTTGAGATTCATTTAAGGTGTAGAACGTATTTTAAAATAGTAGATTGATGGAGAATGTACGGTTAAAGAATTAGGAAAAGTTTTGGATTTGCGTATAATGTTATTTTATTAAAGAATGTGTGGTTGGAAAGAGGAGAGAGGAAAATGTATTTCGAAAAAAATGGAGATCAAACACAAGAATGAATGAATCCTATGTTAATGATGGTAAGTTAGTAGTGCAGTGTGATCGATGAAGGTGCCAAACATCGGGACAGTGAGAGGCACGAGAGATGGGTAGGGAAACCCCTCGATCGAATAGGCCATAGTTGCTCACTTGAAGAGAGTTTTTGTGTCACGGCTTGACCTCAGCTGGCGCATAAAAATGAAAATCTATAAATAGACCTATAGGGAAAATCTTTCTGTAATGTAGATGGTTGATTAACTAAGGGTAATGACTGAAACTAGTTTGAAAAAATCTTTCATTTTTTTCTTGGTTTTAAATTAGCTTCAAATTTTGGAAATGTAATCAAATTAACTGATTTTTGACATTTTTTTATGACGACGATTCGTGTTATTAATTCCATGATGGTTACCTAGTAGCCGTTCCAGAAAATTAACTCAAAGTATCTTACTCTAAATCTAAATCACATGCTATATATATTGTATACTTGTACATACTCATATCTCATTTCTTTTATTCGAGTCTATCTATCCCTAATCAAAATGTTTCTTCAAGAAATGTACTAGCATAATTGGTTAATAAATTAGATTAGGTCCAGGGGCGGACGCAGACTTTAAATTTAGGAGGGGCACAATCGAACTTGCAAAAAAGTTGAAAAAAATTTTACAATCGAAAATTTACGTCCAAAAAAATCATACCTCATGTAATTTTGCATTCGAAAATTTAAATGGGATATATTTTTTCAAATGTAAAATTTCGAAAATTTTTGATGTCATATTCCATAAAATTATGAAAATTACATTGAGAAATTTGTATTGCAAAAAATAATAAATGTTAATGAAATAATTGATTTTTTTTTTTAAAAAAATACGAATTAGACGTCTTTCTTTAAGGCTCACGTTTAACGTATTTTTAACTATTTTCGATATCTGTTTGGACTATTCGATATACCCATAATGTAGTTCTCGAAATAAGTTTTGAGACGACATAAACAATTTGTAGATTCGATTAGCGTACGATCGTATGAGGATTTTTAAAATTAGCATGCTATCGAAATTCAAATTTATTGTGATTTTATCCCTGTTTGTTGGAGATTAAAATCAATTTTTTAGTAAATTTTGATAAAAGTTAAATAATTATGGATTCCATAAAATATGTTATTAAAATTAATTGTTAAATTTGATTAAAATTAAAATTTAGATTTCAATCGTTACCAAACATGATTTTAAAAAATAAAATAAAATAAAAATTCTCAAAAATTAGGGGGGCGCATGCCCCCTAGGACCCCCTTGGGTCCGTCAGTGATTAGGTCTACTCTCAAAATAAGAAATAACTTATTTTGAACTTTGAACTTAAAAATCAGTTATGGGGGAGTGGCGTGAGAAGAAAGGGAAA
>CAIGRF010141399.1:9448-19960 GCA_903798235.1 Fraxinus ornus
TGATTAAAGATTAGAAATCAACACAGAAGAAACTTTTTTACCATTTCTTGGGATTCATTTTTCTGATCTTCTAAGAAATACATTTTGAAACACCATGGTTATGAAGGAGACGAATTAACTTTCTTTCTGTTTTAGTTTTGTAATGACTTGTTTGGTTCGAGCAGCTATTCAAATTTAATCAGTTGTTTGATCAATGGTTGCCTCAAGAAAACGAGATCCCTAGCGGATGGCCACTTGGTCTAGGAAACATAAAAATGAGATTTAGAGTGACATTGAATATGTAATTAGGTAACCAATAGAATTGATATCATAGTAAAAATTTGCTATAGAAAAAGAGCTAATATGTGTAATAATTAGAAAAGAGTAAAATTTTGGAATTTGAATCTTGTGAATATAACATAGGGATGGTAACACAGATAGAGATGGCCGAAAATTGACTAGACGACAAAGCAAATAAATGCTTACATGTTTTATCATAATTAACAAATTCAAATTAAAAATAGGATTAGAATGAAAATTTCTATATGAATACCATATCAACAAATTAGAGATAATAACGGATCGGGCAGGCAGGGGCGGCCCCGTCTAGGAACTTTTGGAGGCAGGGTGGGTCCAATCTCATTTCTAGCTCCATTTACTTATTTATTTATTTATTTATTTTAATTTTTTAAATACCCCTTTAATTTAACATAAAAAAATCTAACAAAAATAAAATTCAGGTCAAGGTGCAACGGTTCCTCGACGAGATGGACATTTTCAATCCCTATAAAAAACTTAACTAACTAACCAGTTCAATGGAGAACTGGATGAACTAGACATGGTTGTTCGGTTTCTTGAGATGTATGATGTTATATTGTTATCCTTAACAATATGGAACCTTGTTGTTTTGTTTTTTAAATGGTTTTTTACACTAAATGTATCTTTTTTGATATTTAACCTTTGGGTTTTTACATTTGAGTTCAATGCACAAGTAAAATTTAAAAAATGGTTATTTATTCATACATCCTCTTGCCTCATTGACCAAATATTCAATTTTTATAATATTGCAACTAATGTAGAATTCAAAGTCATTTTTTCAATTTTTTTCAAAAAAACTAGTGTGATGCCCCGTGCGTTTCACGTGTTGAATATGTGATTAGGTAAATAATAGAATTGATATGGTAGTAAAATTTTGTTGGAGAAGGAAGAGCTCAAATGTATAATTATTAGAAGAGAGTAAAAGTTGGGAATTTCAATCCCTATAAAAAAGGATAGAATTAAAGTTACTAATATTAGGGACTTTTCTAGGTGATGGCAAAGCATTAATGGGTATGTGAAACAAATTTTTTATGAAATTCATAATTTTTATTAATTTTAATTTCCATCAAACTGGGGCTAAGTATTTTTCATAAGAAATAAAAAATAAATGTATCTATATAAGTAATAATCTGAAGGTTGTAAAATTTTATAGTAGTAATTAGCAGTTGATGTGGGTGAAGTAAAACAAATTCTTTTTCTAATGCATATTTGTAATTCATGTGTTGTTTATAACCGTTTTTTAGCCACATTTTTTACTTCAGTCTTGCATATTTGTACCAAACATAAGCTAACCCTAAATTTCTCTCTCCATATTATAGTAGGAAAGAGGCCAAAGAAAACCCTCTTCAAATTTAATGGACGACTACAGTATTTCTTCATCCTGCTGCAATTTGCAGCATCGTTTCTTCATCTCGTCTTTTTAAAAGGAAGGAAGCTACCTCTCATTCAGTAGCTTTCGATCTTTCAAAGTTCCGGCAACTTGAAATCGATCTTCATCCAACGTTATCTCCAGCGTCTCTCTGACAGACCTGTACCATGCTCCCAATTAATAGACCCTTGTTGAGCTTCGAAACCTTACTCTTTTTCCTGATTACCCCACTCCAAACGCTGCTATCGCTTTGTCTACAGGCATTAACTGTTGGAGACCGCAAAACTGAAGTAATGAAAGTTTAAGTATACCTTAATTTGTAAGACTTCAAATACTTTTAATTTTACTAAACCCTTTTAATTTTACTTAGCTCTCTGACTTCAGTGGCGGCGGCGGAGCTTAAGGAGGAACAGGTGGCTCTGGCGAAGGTGGATGCCACTGAGGAGACGGAGTTGGCTCAGAAGTTTGATGTTCAGGGTTTTCGACACTGTACTTCTTTGTTGATGGGGTGCATAAACCTTACCCTGGTCAACGAACCAAGTAAGTTTTCGTGTTTACATAGGATTAATAACATGCATTTACGGTTTCATACATGAATTGATGAATGGATAAACATGGTTTTATTGCGTGGATAATTTGATTTGGATTGTGTGCATTTAGGGACGGAACTAGAGTAAGAATTTAGGGTGGACTAAATGTTAGAAAAATGTCAATTAATATAAGAATTTAATATGAAATACTAGATTACCCATTCTCATGGCAGTAACTTTTTGATTTTAATCTTATTTGTTTAGTTTCAGCATCTAACAGTTCTATTGAATGTTAGAGACTAATACTTTTTAAAGTAGAATGAATTATTTAAATTGTATTCAATTTATGAGTTCATATTTAGTTAAGTTAGAACTGGATGTTGCATTAGACTAAATTGCTCATCTTCACTATTTATGTTGTAGAGATACTATAATTACTTGGGTGAACAAGAAGACTGGTCCTGCTTTGTATGACATCCTGACGACAGAGGAGGCCGAACACATCTTGGCTATAGAAGAAAAAATAGTTTTGAATTATTAAGAGAGCTTGGTGGTATGACTTCTATTGCTGTTCAAATTGTTGTAGTATTTACTGATCATTTTCCCAAAATATTACAGGGTTCAGACAACGATGAACTTGCGGATGTGGTAAAGCTCTTCCATATTGATCCCAAAGACAAATCTCCGGCTCTGGTCATCATTGAGAAGGGTGCTGAAAATGTTAACTACTTTAGTTAGTTACCTTGGTCTTTATACATTTTGGCAGTCAAAATTTCTTTAACATTACTTTTATAATAATCTCTTATTTATACAGTCACGCAGTTCACTAAATCATCAATTGCTGAATTCGTGTTTTAGAAAAAACTTCCTCATCACCAACTTTACTCGAGAAAATACGAAGTTTATGCATACCTTAAACCTATAACAAAATGAGCATTTATTTCTATTCCAATGATGTGGATGGTGAAAACAATGTTGAGAATTTTTATTTATTGCAAGAAATATTCATTTGGATATCATTTCTTGTTGGCTTATTTCGATTTACTATATGCTTCTCTATATATTTGATGCGTTTACTTCTCTGAATATGAACTTGTGAGATTTATAATTGGAAAGGTCTCCTTTCTAAATATGCAGAATGCATTGATGCATAGAGATGCTGTGCAAATGGCTGCCATGGAAGCAATGCAAGAGGCTTCTGCTGCAAAAACTTTACTTCAAAGTCTAAGGTATTATCTTCAAAAGTGAAATCTCGAAAAGTTCTCAATTTCCTTTAATCGAAATAATTTTAGGGCCTACCTACCAGTTATCAACTCGTATTGAGTTCTTGAGCAGCATTTCATAGGATAAAAAACCCAGATGAAAAATGTATATTCCAGTTCTTGTATAACCTCCACTCTTTGTTGTTTGCTGTCATATGAGGAAGAGTTCCCATTATGAGATTTAAATTTCTTAGAACCTTCTTCCTTCTATGCTTCCATATCACTTCCTCCAATCAAGCATTTTCTGTACTTCAATTTAGTTGGAGGCGACATGTCTCGAATTTCAACTGCGACTTGAAAGGTAGCATCTGTTTCCTAACGTTATAGTTAAGTTTATTGATCAGTAATTAGTGATTCTTGTTGATTCTTCAGGATATGTGCCAGCAAGCAGAATCCATGGGACAATGAAAATGAAGAAGAGAAGCTGCACAAAACTGTAAGTTCTGCTCAGAATTGCACGAGAATATTTTGAATAGGAAAGTTTATATTATTAGACTCAATAAGGGTATTGGAAAAAAATTGACACGGTGGTAAATTTGTAATCTCTTAAACCAAACTTTCCCTTGGAGTAACATGTATGTAAAAATATTCATGTTGCTAATATCGTTTTCCTCTAAACTTCTGCAAATATTCTCCGATATTGTTCTATTTGATAGCTATGTAGTCTTTCATATTCAAAGATTATGAACTGTGTTAAATGATTTCTTTATGACAATCATATTGCTTTATAATAGGATTTTCCCAGCATTTGTTATCAATTTTTAAATTTCAGATCTGTTTTCTGCAGCAGATATCTTGTTATCCAATTCAAGATTGCAAGTATCCAACATTATTTATTTAGTGTTTCAGTTGCTATATTTAGCCGTAATTTATTGTTGCCTATATTATTTTTGCATATAATGTGCTACAAAATGTTTGTTTTTTTCCCTGTATAGACAATAAAACTTTTGGTAAAGTTATTTGCAGAGATATTTCGTCCCATATGGATTTCATCCTACATTATATGTACTCTCCGCCAACAGAATATGCCTTTTCGATTATTTTGTGGGAATGAAACTATTAATACATGAGATGTGTAGTGTTTTCAATATAGTGCTCTCAGAATATCTGCACTGACCATGCATTCTTGCAACAAAGTTTACTAAATTTAAGCAATGTACCCAATGGGTCCATTAGTGTGTGATTGTAATTACCACGATTCAAAGTGCCTACATTTTTATTTGGAGAAGGATTGAAATACTTATTCGTGCCATATTTATGATGTTTCTCCCAGCTTATTTGTTCATGGTTATGCTGACAGCTGATATCATTTAGTATTATTCTCATTCTAGCAATTACCTTCAACTTTATGCGTGACCTTCTACATATTTTGGTAGACCATGCATTTGTAAGTTGATTTATTGTTTTCTTTTCTTTTGTGCTACAACTTCTCGGTTGTTTGGGCATATTACAGATTTTGCATGCATTGAATACGGTGATCAGAAGCGTCATCTTTGAAAAATAAACATATAATTATCAAAATATTATGAAGAATCATTTATTACTATTTAGTATGTCGATATAGCTATTTTATTCTCAAAAGGCCTTTCCTTATAAGGGAAATGTTACTTCTATATAACTTTCTTCCCTACAGATTACTACAACCATTGGTTATGGTTCTCCCAACAAGGCGAACTCAGATAAGTGTATGTGAAAGTGCACTGGGTGCCAAGGAAGCTGATGCCACCAGGAAGAACCTTGGATAGTTTTAGGAGCTCTTCCATGTGCCTGAGGATGTGAAAAAGTAAGAATACAATCTTGCTTCTTGAATCAATGTCATGCCATTTCCGTTTGTTAATGAATAGTGATCTGGGTACAATTTTTCACAGACATTGGAGTCACCATACCCTTGAAGCTGGATGGAATGCTAAGTTTGTTGAATATGAGAAGAAGTATTCGGAAGCAGCAGAATTGAAGTCTATCTTTACTGGTGACCTACCTTCTGGTTGGGAGAAAGCTCTTCCAGCGAGTAGTGCTTGGCACTTTTGTTATTCTTTCCCTTGTCTTTTGAGCGTTCCTTTGTGCAATATTTGAAATTAGAGAGATGCTTGATATGGGACGAATCAACAAATGTAGAATGAGCAAATGAATTCTTACCCTTTATTATGCTATTTTTTTCCAACAGGAAAATGTTCCTCAAGTCAAATAATTATGTAGTTTTTCATTTGCTGTTATATGTTTCTGTCAAGACTTAATTGACTTTTAATCCAATTAATTTATTACATAAGTTCTTGATATATCATAAGAACAAATTGTTATTACAGCTTTATGCAAATAAACTTTGACATTATTGAATTATGTTGCATGCAGGTCTAGACCATAGGATGAAAGCATTGACTTAATCTAAGAAGTCATGTACATTAAGTGGGGGGCTGAATCGGTCTCAACGTCACAAAGGAATTGCTATTTTTGTAATGATGCATCGATCATATCAAATCTCTACAAAATTTTACAATTACGTTTCATTAAATGAACTATACAATATAGATAAATCGTAAGGAAATTTACATTATCAGATTCAGTTAATTTTGCCAACCCAATCCAATGAACGAATCTCCCGTCAATTCTTAAATCTCTACACATTAACGTTACCTTAAAAAAAATACAATCCGTGCATTACACGGGCTTGAGACTAGTTTTGAATAAAAGTGTTTATAATTATACGACTACCAAACAAGTGCTAAGTTGGGCTAAAACCTCTACTATAAAAACATGTTTCTTTGATTAATAACAGATTAGGCACCTGCAGCAAGCTCTTCATGTCCTAGTTGATTGCTAGGTTGTTACAGGGTTAGGGTATTTGGGGAAAATTGCAAAATAAGTGTAGTACCAGCTCTATATAAGAGAGGAAGTGGTCTCTATTCGAGCTTTCCCAAGTATTCGAGCTAATCAAGTCCGACCCACCACTTAAGTGGGAAATATTTTTACCCACTCCACAAAACTTGGTGAAGAATAACAAAACTTCATCTCTCTATAGAAATTTATCAAATCTTCCGTCTTAAATCCATTTTCAAGAGATTCAAAAGTGAGTGAAGTCAGGGGCGGAGCCAAAATATTGTTCAATACGGATGGAATTTAATTAATGTCAAACTTTGAGTTTTCGGGACCGAAGACGAACTTTAATGCAATATGCATTCAATTTTTTCTTAACTAATCTAGAAACCAAAACCACCAATAAACAAAATGAAATATCCAATTTCAAGTAAAGTTCGACCGTGTATTTAATGTTGGTAAAAATATAAAACAATATTACGACAACACTAAAAATGACATAGTTTATAAATTACATTTATTCCTTGTATATTCATCACCATTGTTCAGTGCAGGCATCTACTTAATGTGGCTCCGCCCCAACATTCAAATACCCTTCAGGCACCCATCACCATAGACATGTATTCCCGTAGTTCGCCCTTTTGTTTCACTCGAGGCAATTTTTTTATAATAGCGGTTGTTGTCACTGCTTTCTCTTCAACCAAAATCAGATGTTGTGGTGGCCGAACCCTCACCCTTACACTTACTCAAATGCCAGGAGTTGTACTGTGGTTTAGATTTTGATTTTGGGTTTACCGTCGGTAACAGCATCCGCTAGTCAGAATCCCACATTTCTGATTGATTTTAGACAAACAACAGCGTTGGGTTGAAGAACACCAAATCTCAAGATTGAGTATAGGCTAGTCTTTATGGAGAATTTTACCAAGAAATCCAACCTCGGATCGTTCTGAACCCAAGCCCCGAAAGAACTGTGAATTCCACAAATTTAAGCAATGATTGAACTAAGGTTGAATCTAACTTTTCAAACGATTAAGCCGATGGATTCTGAAATATTCCATTCACTGTCAAGACTATGCCCAAATTTTAGTGCAGACACTCGACTTGAGGTGGCTCCGCCCCTGAGTGAGGTAAGAAATAAATTACGATTTTTAATTGGATAAAGATGTTTTTAATTTATAAGCTAAAAAAAACATTTTTTGTGTCAAATTTTCCCAAGCGATCAAGTTAATCAAGTTTGACCCACCGCTTCAATGAAAAATAATTTTAATTGACTCCATAAAACTTGGCGAAAAAACAATAAATTCCCCTCTCTCTAAGAAATTTATCAAGTCCATGTTTAATTTAAATAAAATTAAATTTGTAGTAAATTTCGATAAAAGTAAATGAAATTTGTTGTTGAAAAATCGTAAACACTATGAAATATGTGGTTAAGTCCCTGTTTAACAACTATTAAAAAAATTTCTTACTCATTTTTAATCGCACATTCTCATAATAAAATATTTTACACGTATATCGAAAAAAGTTTCTTACCTATCAACCATATATTTTAACTAATGTTCCACATAGAAAGTTTCACAGAATTCATAATGGATGACGCTTGGTACAATTTTATTTATAGTCGGTAAAGAAACAAAAGTACTTGCGAATTTGGTGTTGCTACACGTAGCAGAATTCTCTACATGTACAGAAAAAACTCACAAAAAACACACAAATAGCTGGGGCCTTTTTTTCGCATGGATCCACTCATGGGAGTATCTGTTCATTGAAAAAAATCTATTTGTATCTAACATGTTAGGCGCCCTCCAATAGTATAAGTGTATAACCTGTTCATTTTATGTGGATTTTTTTTCTGTACAATCAGAAAAAATCTATTTTTTATCCACTCCACTGCACAAAACTTGGTGAATATCTCCCTAGAAACCTATAAAATCTTCTTCCCCACACACACACACACATCGCTTGACCCTTTTACCATTTTTCTTTGCTTTCACAGGAACCCTAGAATTTCCCCTAAAATTATCAACTAATTCATATATTCACTTTCCATTCTCAGCTATTCTTGAATCAATCCAAAATGATGAGGCAAGCAAGTAAGATGATTCTGGGTCGAGGGCTGCCATCCCTTCCTACGCGGGCGGTGGCCGTGGGAGCAGGTACGCCGCGGATGTACCATGAGAGGGTTGTGGATCACTACAGCAATCCGAGGAACGTCGGGTCCTTCGACAAGAACGATCCGAATGTTGGTACGGGTCTGGTGGGCGCCCCGGCCTGCGGTGACGTCATGAAACTTCAGATTAGAGTCGATGATGAGAGCGGAAAAATTGTTGATGCTTGCTTCAAGACGTTTGGCTGCGGTTCTGCAATTGCCTCCTCCTCTGTTGGTTAGTTATCTATTTATAATTCTACCGGATATTTGGTTTGTAATGAATTTTGATGCATTAATTCGGTTGTTTTTTGGAGAGAAATTTTCAGTTTTCTAAATTATTCTTACTAAGGTGAATTTCAGGGAATTTCTTCTTATATGTGTCTCAATCAATTTTTTTGCTGATTAATGAGCTGGAAGGTCGATGAATGTGAAAATTTAGAGCGCTAATATTTTCCGCTGCTTTGTGAAAATCTGTTTTGATATAAGTGATAAAGTTAAATGAAGTTGTTTCACCTTTCCTGGTTTTGTCTACTGAGTTGGTATCTGCAGTGTTATTAATTTATTAGCATTGACCATTATTGATTAGAAGCAGGGGCGGACCCCGGATTATTCTTCACGGGGGCGAGACATATAATTATTAAAAGAAAAAAAATTGAACAATAAAGATAATATTCAAAATGTAATGCCTTTTTTACAATTATTTCTTACGGCTTCTCATACTTTGAAAGCGTCGTATAATAGTCTCGTTAGTAATTTCATTAAATACATCTTTTTCAATGTACACAACTAAACTATTATTCATCCATGGGTCTCCAATCTGATTACGCAGTCGATTCTTGACAATATTCATAGCAGAAAATACTCTTTCAACTGTAGCAGTAGCAACCGAATGAGTTAATCATAAAGTCACAAGCATGTAAACTAACGGATACACTTTATTTCTTTTGGTCACAACCAACTTCAATGCAAGTTCACTAAGTCCCTTCAATTCTCCAAACTCCTTTTTAGAGCGCGTATCAACAATATAGCTTCAAAGCTGATCATCAAGTGCCATGAGCTCTACTTGCCTCAACATTTTCTTCAATAGAATTTTGAGATATTCGTTTAAAATATCTCAACATATCTTCTTACAAATCAAACAAAGAATGCATAAATATACCATTAGTGAAATGGCAAAGGTGAGATAACAATGCTGCTCATTAGTCATTAGTAGCTTCAATTTATTTTCCCACAATTGGATTTCTATGGCATTAATATTATACAAATACAATAAGGTTATCCAGCTTCCTGCTTCCTTCAGCAGCGAGGAAAACACTTAAAATCTACTATTTTTTTATAAATAAAAACAATGTTGCCTTATCATTAATTTATGGAAACAGTAAGAAATTATAGGGCATGGAAATTTAGTTACCACTGATTTTTAGCAGTACTGAGTTCATATAAAATACAATAAACTCCTTAGAAGTTAGATCACATAAATATGATTATATGAACAATCAACAGCACCCGAGTAATACCAAGGCGGCAGGGCAACAAGATAGAAAAAGAATCCAAAACACAAGTATGAAGTATCTGTATAAATGCCATCTTAAAAGGTCCTTAATAAGTAGTAATTGTTGTCTAGAAATTCCTATTCAGTTGCCATCTTAAATTTCCTTTTTTTTTTTTGCTGGCAAGGTGAAGTTAGTCAACCCTAACGAACTCTAGGAATCCTCAAAATCAATGAATGCCTCAAGCCACAAGCTACAAATGATATAATCAACATCCAACACCGTTTTTTTGAGGCTAAACTATTCAAAAAAACTTGCACTGAATTATACCTCGTGTCTCGGACTCTTGTGAATTGATGCAGGGAGAAATGAATTAAGCAGCAGCAGCCGATTCCGAAGGTCACCAAAGGCTTGACTTGTATTGCGAAGTGCGAACGTCTTTCGGGAAGAATTGGAGAAATCGCCGGTCTTCAGTCAGGAGAATTGGGGGAATGAAAGGGAATTGGGGGAAAAGGGAAAGGGAAGGGTGGGTAGTGGGCTACAGGCTACTGGGCTTATTTCAAAAGACGGGCTTGGGTGGTTGGGTGGGCTTCTTTTTTTTTTTTTT
>CAIGRF010141399.1:25834-37094 GCA_903798235.1 Fraxinus ornus
ATGAAATGTGAGGACAAAATGGTAAATTAAATACCAAAAAAATTTGTCAAAAAATTGGGGGGGTCCGGGTCCCCCCAGCCCCCCAACCACCTCCGCCCCTGCTTAGGATGACATGGTATTATAAGGATGAGGCATGCAAAATGAGCACCAAGATAAAAGTGCCCTAAAAAATCTCGCACCTACCTATTTATAGTAAGTTTCTTCTTGAGATAATGAGTTACAATGCTTGATCACTATATTGCCACAAATATCTTCTCTTAATTTTAGTAAAAATGAGTAATATTATTTGTAAGCACAACTTACAAACACAAGTATATAACATAGTTGGAATAAAATTGAATTGCATTTAATTAATTGAAGAATGGATCGTGACCTCATAGTCATATCCGTTGCTTATCGTCAATATTGTCGATAAATAGCACTATTCAAAAAATTATAATTGCAGCATATCTATAATATATTAAATATCACATCAAGTGAGAATCATTTTTTAGAAGATTCTGGCCTGATATAATTTAATTATTTCAATAATATCCTACTTTTAGTTTTTCGTTATGTATTTAATTTATTTAATTATCATTAATGCACATGTACATTTGACTAATTCATTTCACATGTGTGCTTTCATTTATATATGAATTTTCTGTTATTAATTCTCAATTAATTAACATTCACATTCATTTAATTAATATTCATCTTCATTTATGCATTTCGGTGTTATTAATTCTAATTATAAGCTAATTAGAATTTCACTCAAGAATGCATTTCATTATTCACGTCCATATATAGTAATTAACATCCCATTTTACTTAATTAGAAATTAAATAAATAATTTAACATTCATTGTCACGTATATATTCCATTGTATTAATTTTAAATTAATTAACATTCACTCGTATTCAAATATTACTTTAACAGCATTTATAAAACATTTTATAATGATGTGCAATGTACATTCAACGTTGATTAATTCAAACTAAAAAGAGGAAAATTGCATTCTCAAAAAAAAAAAAAAAAAAAAAAAAAAAAATAAAAATATAAAAATATTTTTTTATTAAAAAATAATCTTTAGTCTTAGTATGATTATGAGTTTTCAATCTTGAAAAGCGAGGTTCTGGATCTCAAATTTATTTAAATATGTGAATTTGAATTCGACGAGATAAAAATTGTTAATTTAGGTGTTCAAATTGTACAATATTTTTAGTTGAATTGGAGATAAATATATATAATTTGATAATTTTATTCTCTACTGTGAAACACTTGAAAGTCATGAGCAACTTTAACTACGAAATTACTTTGGACCAAATTAACCAATTTAGATCGATTGAGAACCTAAAACCTTATTTTGAAGGTTGATGCGCACATTATTGTTATTTTTTTTATTTAATTGTTTGTTTGGGATAGATTATTTGAAGTAAAGAATAATTTTTTTTTTTTTTTTGAATAATTAGATTAAGAAATATGAAAAAAATATTGAATTGAAAATGAGTTTATGGAAAAATAATTTTTAAATGAGTTTGACAAATCCCATGGTCTATACTATTCACCTTGCACAAGCGCAGGTGCATCGCGTAGTAGCACACATGGTGATTGAACGCATAAATGAGAATACAAAAGAACGAAGTATCATCATCAACCTCTCATGTTCTCTCAAAATTCTACCTTTCGTGTTCTCTCAAAAATCCTCATTTTTCTCTTTCAAGAAGCAAGCAAAGATTCAAAGTCAACAATTATGAATATGAGTAGAAGGAAGTCCATATTACGCTTGAAGTTTGGATGAATAGTAGAGAATGTATATGGATAAAATGAGATAAAAAAAAAAAGGCTTCACAAATTAACAGTAAACAATGGATGGCCCCTTTCATGTATGGGCGAAAAAACTCGTTAATTTTGTATGATAACTAATAATTGGGTTTATGATTTGCATTGTTTCTTTTCGTTTCTCATTACCTATCCCTGTTATTTTCAGTTTAAAAATGATTGTCCTTTCCATATCTTTAATTTTCTTGAAATTCCCGTCTTTTACCCTTAGACCAGTTCTCAAAAAGTTGCCCTATTTCATTTTTTAAGATTCGGTAAACAAGAAATTCGGATATATTTCCTTAAAAGAATTAGACGGTTAGTCATACTTTTTTTCTCTCCTTGAATTTTATCTGTATACTCGTTCTTTTATAATATTATTTTATATTCATTATTGTGTAAGAATCGTGTTGCTTTTGGACTTTGAATGTAGGACAACAGAAAATACAAAATTGGACTTTTGACTTGAATAAGAAACAGTTTGGGATTAGGCAGCAGGTGTGGAGAGTAATTATAATGGCTAGTCTAACAGATGACCACCAAGAACTCAACTTTGGGATTGACGGCAATATAAATAATTCTGATGAAAAAGTCGAGAGTAATTCAGAAACCCAAATAGATATTAGTACTATTGTAGAGAGAGGAGGAGGAGGAGGAGAAAAAGATATGGCTCATTTGACCGGTAGTTTGATTCACCGGTCATCCTCCCGGCCGCTGCTGGACCTCAGTGGGGCAGCCATACTAGGAAATTTTGAGGAGAGGGATCCCACAATACTGTTGCCTAATCAGTCTGATGATATTTCTCATTTAGCTTTGGATATTGGAGGTGAATTTTGATGCATTCTGGTTGTTAGGAAGTGGAAATTATCTTCACTTGAATTCTATACATATTTTTTTTCCTGTTTGATTGTGAACTTTGTTCTGTTCCTTGGTTTTGTTACTATGTTTTTTTTTTAATAGAACTATGTTACTTCCTGTTTTTGAAGCCATTATTCAAGAAATCTTCAGAAATAAATTGTGTATTATGAATTCAAGTATGATTGTTTATCAGCACAATCCATTTTAGGTATGCTACTCAGGTCATTGTACATTTGTCAACTCCCATTATCATTCAGTTACTTCATTTTTGGATGAAATATTATGTTTTTGTCATGTCTCTACTATATTCGACTTAGGCTACATTTGGCATACCGAGTTAAGCTGTATAATAAATTAAGTAAAAAATTATAATGGATTAATATAGATAGATGGTATTATGATGTATAGAGGTGGATAGTGTTCTTTAATCTTTTCATTCAAAAGATAGTCATTCGCACTATTTATCATATAATATAACACGTAGGTTGAAGGTGAACGCTATAGTAAATGACATTCTTTTGAATGAAAAACCTATGGATCCTATTCACCTTAATCCACTATAATACCACATATATTATAATATCCATTATAATTTCATACTAATCTTTGTACGGCCTATTCCGGTGTGCCAAATGGGATAAATAAGATGCACCACTTCTGAATTCTTAGCGTTATAAATTTATGATTAATAGACTATGGTATATTGATGTCTTGAGTAACTTTTGACTATTTTTTATTTTTCATTTGAATGTCACATGTCCTCCTAAATTCTATGTTTTATGACTTTTCATTGATATCTTTATTGTTTTAATTATTGTTCTTTTTTTTCTTTTTTTTTTTATCACTGGGAGGGGAGTTGAATTCAAGCTTGGATGGACATACAACTATATTTTCCTCATTTTAGTAACCATTTATAAAGTTGAATAGGTTTCCTTTTGTAGGATCTCTCATCAAGTTGGTTTATTTCTCGAGACGTGAGAATCAACCAATCAATGACAGGAGAAAAAAGACAATTACTGAGAGATTGGGTATTTCAAATGGAAATAGGAGGAGCTACCCTATTCTTGGTGGGAGACTGCATTTTGTGAAGTTTGAGACAATCAAGATTAAAGAATGCTTGGATTTCATCTACTCAAAGCAGCTTCATCGTTGTGGTATATTCCCACCTTTAATGACGAACGATTTAGTAAAATGTTATTGTTACATTTATCTTATGTATTTTGATCATCGAGTGAAGTGCTATTGTTCCATTCATCTTGTGTATTTGAATGTGTTAGTTCGACAATTGATTTTCATGATTTGAATCAATCTTTTTTTGGTTACCTATTGTCTGTATTTTGTACTGTTATGTCATAGGAATGGATTCACAACGTTGGCAATTGAAAGGTCCAAGCACTGAGAACACTGTAATTAAGGTAAGTTAGTTGTTTACTATCTCAAACAGTTTACATAAGCTTGCATAATGCAATTAAAAGCTATTTGAAAAAGTTAGACGAAGGTTTAAATTTTGAAGTGTGGTTCACACTTATACTATAAATTATCTGAGGACAAAGAAATAGAAGCAAATACTATATTTGATTTATAATTTAAATTATTTAAATGATGAATAATGGATAATTGTTTGACTTATTAAACTTTTAATTTTGCTCCTCTTTCTGTTTATACATAATTTTAGAAATCCATGTCTGCACATGTATTGTGAATTGTCCACAAAACTTTTCAAAATAGGGTAAAATATTTACCGTTATATCTTTCTACTGTTTCTGTTGAACTTATCTGCTCTAATAATTTGTTCATATATTTGTAAGAAACTTCTTTTATGATTAAGTAGCCATATTTCCTGCCCACCCCCACCCGCATCTTGCCATTTTTTTAATTTCACCAGAGATAGATGGAGCTGGAATTTGTAAGTGAAAATCTATCGAGCAGAATTCCCAATAATCAATTCTATCAAGAAGAAAGTCAACATTGCTGTTTCTTTTTGCTGAAGATTAGGCCATGGAGAGCTTACATCTTAGTAAATGGTGAATAATACTACTGTGAAAAGCTCTCTTTTGTCATGGTTTTATCCGAAACCCTGCATTTTTCTCTCTCTGCTTTAGAATGAAAAGATGTTTTTTTAAGATATATAGAGTGCTCATTCTCTGATCTATAGTCAATTATCGTTTGTATATTGTTCAACATTATGAATTAATTAACTTTGATAGCGGCCAAACATCTTTGGTTGAGATTTGTTTCACTCTTTTACATTTTCCTCTATTCATTAGTTACATTTTTTTGAAGGCTACAGGTGGTGGGGCATACAAGTTTTCCGATCTCTTTAAGGAAAGACTCGGGATTAGTATAGAGAAAGAGGACGAAATGAATTGTCTTGTGGCTGGAGCAAATTTTTTGCTCAAGGTGCAATCTGAATTTTTCTTCTGAGAGCATTGTGTACCTTATTTTCTTTTACCTAGTGTCATTTGGTGTTTCTTAAAAAGGGTCTTATGGATTGAGGAAGTGGTAATCTCATTTCTTTTTATTCATCTTCTGAAGTGTAAAGTTGTAAAATTGTGATGGATACATCTGATTTGATGTGCATATCCTTATTTATCTGAGAAGCTTTTTCTTGACTGACTGCTTATGCTTCACTGGAAGTTATACGCCATGTTATCTTGAGTGAATTGCCTATTTGGTCACTTAACTTTCAGCCATGTTTCCATAGAGTCACTGAACTTTCAAAATCACCCAAATCATCACTGAACTTTACAAAAGGTTTCCACAAGGTCACTGAACTTTAAAAATCACCAAATTCATCACTGAACTTTGCAAAATGTTTCTCATGGGTCACTAATGCAGTGATCTCCTGGGCAACATTTTGCAAAGTTTAGTGATCTCGTAGAAATATTTTGTAAAGTTCAGTAATGATTCAGTAACCCCTTGAAAGCATGGCTGAAAGTTCAGTGATGAAATAGGCAATTCACTCTATTATCTTGGTCTATTTCTTTCTTTTCCTTGTCGATCCTATTGCTGAAAGTGGTGTAAGCTACGTGTGCTATGTGTAGGCGATTCGACATGAAGCTTTCACACATATGGAAGGTCAAAAGGAGTTTGTGCAGATTGATCAAAATGATTTATTTCCCTATCTTCTAGTGAATATAGGATCTGGTGTTAGTATTATAAAGGTGATAACATCCTTTCTGTCCCCATTTATTTTCTCTTGGAATATTACTATAGACATTATGCTCATGACAAAACTTTTACAAGGTTACAGGTTGATGGGGATGGGAAATTCGAGCGAGTTAGTGGAACAAATGTTGGTGGGGGGACATACTGCGGATTAGGGAAGCTGTTAACAAAATGCAAAAGGTTGTTTAATGTGATGGTTAACTTTCTACTACTACTCAACTTCCTTGTTTGCATTTGAGTTTTTAAACTTTGCCTTCAACTCTTCTCCATCAGTTTTGATGAATTACTGGAGCTGAGCCAACGTGGAGATAATAGAACTATAGACATGCTTGTTGGTGATATTTACGGTGGAATGGATTACTCAAAGGTATGTCCTATTTAACATATTAAAAGCAGATTCCCATTTTCTTCCCCACGACCCCCATGAAAAAAAAAATGAAAATAAAAACCACCTGGATCATTTTTACCATACATTGCCATCTTGAAGTTTCCTTCTTATACTTCAAAAGCGTATAGTTTTGAAATAAGTAGTAACTTACCCTCACTAAATGAAACATGTAGCATTATTTCTCATAGGATGTTGTTAGCTTCTATACTGTTAAAGGAAGTTAGCTTTCATTATTCAGTATAATGCTTAAGTCATTTGTACTCCGCTAAAATTCATTTCAATTCGCTAATGCTGTTGTTAATGTTGATTGGACTTGAAGAGTTAGAAATTATTTGCCTTTTGAAATTATCTTGGTCATTATGAGAACTTGGGGAGGTGAGAAGAGAGAATATTCTTTCCCATTTTTGTTACTTTTCATTTTTCTTATTTATTTTGTCCTCTTTGGCTCAAATGCAAAGGAAATAAGGCTGCCCACTCTGGCAGTTTGCTTGACCATTGGGGCTAAATAGCTCTCTTCCCTTTTGGTTTTTCATCCCTCTTTAAATAAAATATTTTTTCAGTTCTTTCTGCCAGTGTTTATACATTTATTGAGGCCTTTATTTCCCACTCGTTATTAAGTTTTCAGTGTTGTGAATGATGATAGATTGGTCTCTCTGCATCAACAATTGCCTCTAGTTTTGGCAAAGCAATAGCTGAAAATAAGGAGCTCGATGATTACAGACCTGAAGATATATCTCTGTCCCTGTTGCGAATGATTTCCTATAATATCGGCCAGGTCTGTTAAATTGATGTTTTATGTAATTTTAATTCATTGTCTTGCATGCTTATGATCTGTATGTTTCTTTTTCTTTTAACTATGGTGCATACAAAATTTTAGTTAATAGTTGGTAATAAAATAGGAAAAGAATAAATATAATTATTAAAGAGGAGACAGACAACTATCAATAATTTGTGAAAACAAAGGAAAAACCTAAAAGTTCCTACAAGTCATAAATTCCTATATAACCTCATTTTGCACATCACATAACTAGAATGTTCTTTTATCGTGGTATCTTTTTGAGCACTATTGAACTATCTAAAGTTTTCCTTCTCTAACAGTTCAGAATCAGGGTTCGTGACATTCTGCTTTTCAGATACTCATTGTTTGTGTTGAATAATTAAAATAATTCTCCCATCCATACCTTGTGTATGCAGCCGAAGAAGGAAAAAAGAAGTAATATCTTTTGGGCCATAACCTGTGTGGTTATTTAGCCTTTTACTTTAGTTCTTTCCAAAAAGAGACATTTATGCAGTGTTTGCGAATGTGCGATCCAACATGGTTTAAGTTTCATAGGAGTTTCATCACATCACCTTCAAACCAATAAGACATAATCACTTGTTCATTCATGTGAATATCACTGTTTATAGAATCAGATGTCGGTTCCAAGTTGCAAAATCTTAACTCATGATGCATTAGCTTTATTCGTTTAAACCTTTTTGTGTCTTATTTTTATTTTCCTCTGTTACGTGATTTATTTTTCTTTCTTCTGTTACATGATTATTATAAGAATACAATATTAAAGGTCATGCATAAATTGAAATCTCTGAAAATCCTTGTAAAAACTATTTTTATTTCCTTTGTTACATTTATTTGTTATTTCTTCCTCCCTCGGCTTACTTTCCTGATATGGACAAATAAAACCGCAGGATTTATATTTGGCTATCCTTGTATGTTTATATTCCTAAATCGTTTTCAATTTTTTGTAGATATCATACTTAAATGCACTACGCTTTGGACTTAAGAGGATATTTTTTGGAGGGTTTTTTATTAGAGGCCATGCCTACACTATGGACACCATCTCATTTGCAGTTCACTTCTGGTAATTCTGGAGATTTTACTCGTGGAAGTTTTATTTGGTGTTCAGTGTCTTCTTAAGTGGCATGAAAATGAATCTATCTTGTAATAATTCTCTAGTGGTTTTGATACTTCTTGCATGAATATTTTAAGTGGTATGTTGTATCATTTTCATTTATTTTCTCTTACCGTTTGATTAGGTCCAAAGGGGAAGCACAGGCAATGTTTTTACGACATGAAGGGTTTCTGGGAGCTTTAGGTGCATTTATGAGCTATGAAAAGCACGGTTTAGATGACCTTATGGTTCATCAGCTGGTAGAAAGGTTCCCGATGGGTGCACCATATGTGGGAGGAAATATCCATGGTCCACCTCTAGGAGATTTAAATGAGAAGGCAAGTTTTGTCCAATGCCATTATGACCTTGGGTGCTTCACAATTGGCGTTTCATTTAGAATCTTAGTCTGACGTTTGGTAATGGGTTAATTATGACCACAAAATCTGGAAATTTAATATCTATGATGTTCATTTAACCCTAATTTGCATGAACTATTTTGTGTTTATGAGCAGCGGAAAATAATTCATGTAGTTGATCCCAAATTTATAAGGAACATTGTTTTTTTTTTGTTATTGTTATTGGTGGTATATGAGAAATATAGGTATATAACTTGAGATCATTTGAGATCTTGGGTAAATGGCCTAAATGGATGACAGGTAAACAGTCACCCACTCGTATGACCAATTTAATAAATGAATAATTCACCATCAGCCTTTTTGTACTCATTTATCCACTTAGACCCCAAATTTACCAATCACATCATTTACTTCATGATTAATTAGTATCATTAACTTCTCCCACATTGTTTAGCACATCTATTAGGTGAAGCGCAGCCATTTTGTGCCATCAACCTTGTATCCATGAATCATTGATTCAACAACACTGTTAATTAGGTAAGTCAGATATAATATCGACCTATTTTCGCAAATTTTATGTTACTTTATATTGATTATGTAATGCATGCTTTTTTTGGTTGCTTGGGATTGTGTAGGCCAAAAGTTAAATGGGTGTAGATGGGTGGGTCAGTCATCCATTTAGATCCACCATTTTTGGCGGGTATAATTGGGTCCATATTAATAGATTGGGTGCATTTGAAACCTATTATTGGGATGGTTTGGGTGGGTTAATGGGTGTGGGTGATTGTTTCCACTTGTTCTTCATTTGAGTTTCTAGACTCTTTATGTTCTTTGGTGACATATATATGGTACATGAGTTGGGAAGAAGTATAAAACGAGCGGAACAGGCCCATAATTGCTTCTTGTGCAGTGAAACTTTATGGTGATGATTCTGAGGGCTATATTTTTCACTGCTATTTACAGATAAAGAGGGAAAAAAGAAAAAAAGAATATATCCTTTTCTGCTTTTCTGATCTGGAAAGTAAGGGAAAGATTCCTCAAGAGACAGGTGTCAATTCAGCAGCATTATTCTGTTAGGAACAGCTGTAGAATTTTGCTAAAGGTCAAAAGTTGAAATAATGCATATATTTCAACAGTGACAAGAAATATAAACTAATGAATTAGCAGCTCTCTGGAAGCTAAGAGCCTTGTAGCCCCAAACTGGAATCACGGTTTTAGTAATTCTTTAATTCATTGGTTTGAATGGTCGTGCCAAGGTATGCCTAAGTGATCCTGAAATCGTGCAACACATGATCCTCCTCATCCAAATGCTAAGCCAGTGAAACGGTTCAAATTCATTCATCAACTTGATACATCCTTCTATGGTGTCAATTTTTTCACCTTCTCTTGTGAAAATCTGGTTCATTGCCTTGGTCATGCCAAATTAACGAAGCCCTTCTCTAACACTCACAGAGTAACACTCCCCAAATAATATATAAATGAATGAAATGTAGAACGAAAAAAAAGGGAAAAAAAAATACTTTACAAAATATAGTTGACTGACCTTGTTACTAATTGAAGAATTTTTAAGCATCATTGGACATTAACTTTTCTTGAGAATTGTTCTCTTTTTTCATTTTTCTGTGGCATGCAGAATTTGTAAATATGCATTTATAACAACACCATTAACATGTAATGCACATATCATTGCAGATATCGTGGATGGAAAAATTTTTGCGGAAGGGAACTGAAATCACTGCTCCAGTCCCAATGGCCCCTCCAGGAACCACCGGCCTTGGAGGCTTTGAAGTTCCATCATCCAAAGGAGATACCTTGCGTTCTGATGCCAGTGAACTAAATGTTGGCGTTCTCCATCTTGTACCAAGTTTAGAAGTGTTTCCACTGTTGGCAGACCCAAAAACGTAAGCTGATATAGATGTTTATCTGGAATTATGCATCTATATTCTGCTTTTCCATACTCTTAGATCATGTGGATTACCTTTTCAATAACAAGAAATTGTTTCATTATGTTTACCAGGATTTTTATTCTATATATCTGTTTTATATTCCCCCATTTAGATTGGACTGCATCTTTTGGTGAGTGGCTTCCGTTTTGCTGTTGTAAAACAAAGAATAAAGAGAAGTCACTGCTAGTTCTAGTTTCTTTCTCTTTTGTTGGTCTATTCTTGGCTCAACTCAAATCCAAAAATGTCTGGAAATATGAGAACCATTGCCTGCTTGTTTTTATAATTCTTTCTTTATTGCAGATATGAGCCCAACACAATAGATCTCTCAGATCACAGTGAACTAGAGTAAGTCATACACAATATTGATTAGCTATATTGAAGAAAATCTGTCTTATTATCTTAAACTTTTCCAGTAGTTAGTACTTGTTAGACTTCATATTTTTTTGACCTATCTTGCATTTTCGATTTACCATAGGTATTGGTTCACTATACTATCAGAACATTTGCCAGACCTTGTTGATAAGGTACATAATTCTTTCAGAAGCTTACCTAAGCCCCCAGCCACCCAACCCTGCACCCACCCATATAGAAGGGGGAAAGATACTTTCCAAATGAATCATTTATAAAGTAAAGTTGTGATTTGTGAATCAAAATTTTTGAAAGTTACAAGTCTTGATCACGTTGACTTTCACGTTTCAGATTGTTCTATTATAGTATATTACTTTATGTTACAAGTACTTCCACAACCGCATGTTCACATGATGCAGCAACTATTGGTAATTGGTTATTGATGTATTCAACAAGGTAGCAATTTGTGTCATCTATCTAAGTAGCTTGTGTAAAAGGCTTCATTGA
>CAIGRF010141444.1:0-11710 GCA_903798235.1 Fraxinus ornus
GGGCCCTTAAATTGATCCCTATTATGCCTTCATCTTGGATTCTTTCATTGGACTTTTTCTTTTGGGCATTTGATTTTGGGCTGCATTTTTAGAGTGTCAACACATCGACAATTGGGTAGTGTCAACAGTGGTGAAATGCAGGCGCCTGGGGAGATAAAAGGTAATTTGTGATCATTTAATTAGACAATTATGATTAGTTAATTTGATAATTTATAATCGATAAATAAGTTGAGACCAATTAATTCGATAATTTATAATCGATAAATAAGTCGTGATCAATTAATTTGATAATTTGTAATCTAGAAATAAGTTTTGATCATGTAATGTGATGATTCGTAACGTATAAATAAGTTGTAATCAATTAATTTGATAATTTGTTATCGAGAAATAAATTGTGACCTGTCAATTTGATAATTGTGCTCTGTAAATAAATTATGATCAATTAATTTGATCATTTGTTATCGATAAATAAGTTGTGACCTATAAAAATGTGTGATTTGTTGCTAAATTTGCAATCGTAACCCACATTTAATTCCTTAATGATTTTGACGTTTTGTGATTTGCAATTTGTGCTTAAGTATGACCATAAATTATATGCTATTGAGACATACAATAGTGTCATTGTGATTTTGACCTTGTGTAATTTTGTGACTAACATGTGAACATTACCACAAATAATGTATTATTGTGATTGTGACATGTTTAATTAAATTATAGTCCACAAAATTTTGTCAGATGTCACAAAATATAACCACCTAATTTTGAAACAAAAATTTTAAAAAAAAATCATGAATTTGTAATGATAGAGATAGTCTGTGAAGCATAAGAGAGAGAGAAAGTGGGAGGTGAAAGAAACAATTATTAGGCCCCTATTTGGTGGTGATTAAAATCAAATCTTCAGTAAATTTTGATAAAAATTGATGAAATGTATAGTTGAAAAGTTGTGAATCTCATGAAATTTGTGATTAAATTCAATTATTGATTTTTGTTTAAATTAAACTTTAAATTTTAATTTCTACCAAATATGGACTAAATAGTTTATATATATATGTGTGTGTGTGTGTGTGTGTGTGTGTGTGAGAGAGAGAGAGAGAGAGAGAGAGAGGAGAAGTAATATGGTAATTAGGACATAATGTTCTTGCCTTTCATTATTATTGTGGAAAACGTTCTTACCTTTCATTTTTTTTGCCTTTTCACCCTTATTTCCATATTTCATTGTACAAAAAGGTCATTTTCATTCATTTTCTTAATTAAAAGATGTGAAGTGATAAATATGCCCTTCTGTTTAAATAAAAAAAGGATGAACTAATTACAATCATAGTTCTGAAGGCTCAATAATGGCTAACCAAGAGGGTTCGAAAAATTAATATAAATACAAGCAAGTAAAGACCGAATAGATAAATTCAAATAGTAAATACAATAAGTAAAAGAGAGAGAGATGATAAAAATGATATAATTATGGAGATTCGATCAAAAACAATGATCTGGCACGAGGAAGGTTTTTTTTACTATATTGATTGACTTATGGTGCAATCCAACCATTTACAACGCTTCCATTGACTTATAGGTAAGGAGCACAGATCATTATACGATGTTGAACTTTACGGGACCTCGACACGACCACAAATTTAATAAAAAAGTGATTTTACAATTTGAAACATCCTCTTAATAAATGATATGATCCAATTAAGTACCAGAGAGAAATAGGCTAGCACTTTAATAAATAGTAATGAATGAAACTCAAGTGTTATGTGAGAAAAACTTTGATGAGTAAAATAATTTTCAAAAGCTAATTCAATCAAAAGTTTTTCAAAATAAATAATTTGAGAAAGATAAATCAATGTAGCTTTACTCAATAATATTCACATAAATGCTCTTGAAAGTATTATATTGAATATAAAGTGAAATGATATTTATAACAGTCAAAACGTCAAAATTTCTGAACAACCGGACATCCTCTAGGACAGATTTTTTGGATTTTTTTCTTGATTATTTTAACAAATGTAGGCTTTTGAAAAATATATTTGCTTAAATTCTCAAAATAAGTGCTATTGGAAAGATTTAAAAATTAAGTCAAGATTTTTATTATCTCGAAAATAATTTTCATGAGAGCTTTTTTATGAATAATTTATCTCGTGCATAAAAATTTAACTTATGAACTTTCAGTGATTCATTGTTAAAGATCAAATTATTTTACCTTTACATATGAATTCAAAGTATCTAAGTCCAATATCTTCAATGAGTGCTTGATTCGACGTGAATGTTTGACCTGATTGCTCGGCTTCCATCTAGATTTTCTTCGATCATAAATTACGAGTATTTTGGTAGCAATCATTTTGTCTTCAATAGATCAATTTTGGCCACAATAGCTATGAAGACTTGAATTTAATTGTTAGAGATAACATAATTTGTTTGTTATAACCAAAAGAAGAGATCAATCATAGGTCAACAATTTTCTCATTTTTTATTATAACAAACAAGATGATTTGCGGGATATGATTGAACAATTGATATCATATTTATAGAGAAATATAAATTATAAATTTATCATATAATTCGTATTTCCTCTATCTTTTTACAAAGTAATAACCATACATTCAAAGTATATATATGATTTTTCCTCTTTCCCCCTTTTTTCATATGCTCCAAGCATATATTGTCAAATCAAATCATGTATAATCACCTTACTCCATTTTCCCCTTTTGGTATAATCAAAAAGCACAAGACAAAACATGGATTACGAAATAACCATAACATTAAACATAAAGAAATAACCATATCAAAATTATGTCCAAAAACCAACAGCATAAAAAAATAGGCTAGACAAAGCACTAGTGCAGCCAAGTCATAAAGACGTAAAGAAACATTCAAAACATAGAAATGTAGCATCAAAAGTGATAACTATGGCTCCGGATGAGGGGATGGAGGAAAATGAGCATAGAAGTGAGCGTAGAATGCATTCTGCTGAGTCTGCATTGCTGTCTTTATGCTTGAATGGCATCTTGTTGAGCTTGGATGACAACCTGATGGACTTGCAACTACAGAAGCATTCTGCCAGGATTGTCAACTGATGATGTAAGAGAGTCATCGTGGCTGCTCAAAAGATTGTAGTGATCTTCGGTAAATGTGAAGCCTCCGCCCGAAGAACAAAGAACACTCGAGGCTAGAACATCATGAGAAAGGTTCGGAACTTGTGGTATATCATCATCCTCATCATCCTCGAATGGCAGAGTTGATGGACCCGAGGCGGGGTCGAACCCTTTTGTGTCACCCATTAACCATATTATTTTACTATTTTCGTCCGATTATGGGTTTGGATATTGATTGTGTCGGTAGGATGAAGTTTAACAAAAGTCTCATCGCTTAGCGAAATATCAAAATGTCTGAAAATTTTTGTGAGAAGCATTTTGTAAGGTAGAGCCTTAACATTACGTGTGGAATGCACAAGTTTCATGAGACCTAATGCAATAGTCAAAAAATCTAGTTTCCCCTCGACAAGAAAGGAATCGAGAATAAAAAGATAAAAAAAAAAAAAAAAAAGTTAACCTCGTCTTGATGACCCTTTCAAGCAAGAATAGCATATGCAATTATATTTTGTAAAACTTTATATGGAAGAGTTAATTGGTTTGCACTAATTTTTGTGATATTTTCAAAATTCTTCCTGGTGACCTGACGACATGCCTCAGAAGGGTCATACCATTCTAAAGTAGAGTGAGTTTTATGAAGAAAAAATTGAATATTGCTCGTCCCAAGCTCGAGAATATCACGGATGAGAGCTTTGTTGGTGGTGATACAAACATTTTTAAGTAAACATGGAAATCTCATTTGAACGAGGAGTAAAAATCATATTTTTATAAAAAAAACTTCATAAGACGTGGATATGCATGTTCCTCTAAAGTAGCAATAGACACCCTCCCTATGTTTTCAAAATATTCTTTTATATGAAATGCGGGTGCTTCAATAGCAAAATCGGCAAAGTCAACATTTTTACATACTAAAATGGGGGATTTTTCAAATGGATTGGTAGACACCTCTAGTTCCATGTCGAATTCTTTGTCGGAGAAAGGTGGTAGAGATCGTCGCACGGTGCTCTTGAGTCTCTTGCCCACTCGTTTGGACCCCGACATAATAGAAAATCGATGAAGTAGGGAAGAGGTAGAATAGGGTTCGGATGGGGTAGAATGTGAGATGTTGGTGGATGAGTTTTTGATATTTTTGGAAGGTTGATGATGTAAAAGTGATGGATTTTGAAATTGATGAATAGAGTGAAGGATTGAATGATTTAGAATGGGTTTAGGGATAGAAAAGAGAGAGAAATGGAAGCGAATGGGTGAAAATGGGTCTCTTACGCGATTTAAAGAACCTGATACCACATATACAAGTAAGTATGTACGAGCACATTGTGTAACTTAGTTGAGTACTTTCAATTCATCAATGATGCCTAAGCTTCGTTGAATATGTGAGAAACAATTAAGTGTAAGAGGTTTAGTGAATATATCGGCCAATTGATTCTCCGTGTTCACAAATTCTAACATGATATCTTTCTTTTATGCGCGATCTTTAGGAAGTGATGTATAATTTCAATGTGTTTCGTTGGAGAGTGCAAAATGGGATTTTTAGACAAATTTATTGCACTAGTGTTAGATGTATGATCAAATGATAGGTGATAATCACTAAGATTTTACTTCATCCATAACATTTGGCACAAGAACTCGCGGTCGAGATTTATTCGGCTTCAGCGGTTGATAATGCAACGGAATTTTGTTTCTTGCTAAACCACTACACAATTACAAAGCCTAGAAAATGACAAGTTCTACTAGTTCTTTTGCGATGATTGTACAACCGGCCCAATCAGCATCCAAATAGCTAAGAAGATCAATATGAGTGCCCTTTGAATACTAAAGTCCTAGGGTTCTAGTGGCACTAAGATATCTAAAAAAAATTTACGGCACTAAGATGAGATTCTTTAGGGTTTGATTGAAATCTAACACACAATAAACATAATATGGATCTACTAGCGGTTAAGTAAAGAAGGAATCCAGTCATACCTCCATATTTTGTGACATCAACGGAAGTACTTTGATCATCCCTATCCAATTTTAAGGATGTACTCGTGGGAGTGTTCATAGGTTTCAAGTCATCCATTTTGAACATCTTGAGTAAATTTAGTATATACTTATTTTGATTGATGAATATAGCATCCCTAGTTTGCTTAATTTAGAGACCAAGGAAGAATTTGAGTTCTCCTATCATACTCATTTCAAATTCCATATTCATGCATTTTGAGAATTCTTCACAAAGATGGATATTAGTTACACCAAATATAATATCATCAACATAAATTTGAACAGTAATCATATCATTCTTTTGAGTTTTGAAAAAAAGGTAGTATCCGCTTTTTCTATTGAAAACCCATTTGAAAGTAGAAATTTGCTTAGTCTTCATACCAAGCCCTATGAGCTTGTTTTAAACTATAAAGAGTTTTTTTAAGTTTGAAAACACAGTCCGAATACTTGTGAACTTTAAAACCAAGCGATTGCTCGACAAAAAACTTCTTCTTAAATGAAACTATTTAGAAATGCACTTTTGACATCCATTTGATAAAGAATAAATTCTTTATAACAAGCAAATGTAAGAAGCACGCGAATGGATTCTAATTTAGCAACTGATGCAAAGGTTTCCTCAAAATCAATACTTTCTTCTTGATTATAACCTTGAGCCACTAATCTAGTCTTATTACGCACAATAATCTCATTTTCGACTCGTTTATTTCTAAAAATCTATTTTGTACCAATGATATTTGATCATTTGGTCTAGCGACTAAATCCTAAACATGATTTCTTTCAAATTGATTTAGTTCTTGCATAATTAGAATCCAAAATTCATCAAACTCGACTTTCTTGAAGTTTTTAGGTTCAATTTGTGAGATGAAAGCACAACTATTTAGGTGATTCCTAGTAGAAGCTCAAGTAGTAATATTTTTTGATGGATCGCCAATAATAAGTTCTTTTGGGTGAGAGGGAACAAACCTCCATTCTTTTGGTAGAGTGGGATCATTTGATGCTTCGGTAGGTTCTACTTCACTTTTTGGATCATCCTTGCTTCGATATTGAATGTCCATTTGTTCAAAAGGGGTTTCCAATCCTACATCATTAGCTATACCTTTCTCACGATCAAGAGGATTATGTTCATCAAAAGTAACATGCATAGATTCTTCAATGACTAGAGTTCTTTTGTTAAAAACTCTATAAGTTTTGCTAGTCGATGAGTAACCTAGAAATATCAGATTTTGAATCACATTTTCCCAAATTTTCTTTTGTGTTTAAAATAAAGCATTTACAGCCAAAAACTTTAAAATATCCGATATTTGGAATCCTATTTTTCCAAAGCTCATATGTGGTTTTAGACGTTATCAACAATGACGAAGGCATAATGTTTTTCACCCAAACTATCGGTTCTAGAAGGTCCAAAAAGATCTATGTGAGGTAGTTGAAGTGGTTTTGTAGTCAAAGAATATAGTTTTAGTTTGAAGGAGTTTTTTACTTGTTTACCAAATTGACAACCATCACAAATTTTATCTTTATCAAACTTTAAATTTGGTAAAATATTTGACAAAATAATTTTTGGAGATTTTTTAAAGAAGATTCATGCTAACATGACATAATCTTCTATGCCACAACCAAGTATCCTCCTTTAAACTCGATAAACATTTTTCATAACTTTCAAATTCGATATTTATAATATACACATTTTTGCTATGGCTCCCTATGAACATTACCTTTTTCGATGTAGAGTCCTTGATAAGACATTTAGAAGAATCGAATTTAATATGATAACATTTATCACATAATTGACTAATACTAATCAAATTATGATTGAAATTATCTACCAATAACACATTTTCAATAGTAGGAGAAGAATGATTACCAATGTTTCTGATTCCAATATTTTTTTTCTTTTGTATTATCTCCGAATGTGATATGACCTACATCCTTTACTTTTAAATTTGATAGTAACATTCTATCACCGATCGTATATTTTGAGCATCCTCTATCCAAGAATCATTTGCTTTTCATCTTCTTTGGTTCCTACAAAAATAATTCAATTTTTTATCTTTTGTACCGATATAAGTTTGGGTCATTGGTATTTAGTTTTAGTGCTATCTCGAATTCATTTATTCTTACTTTCAAATAGTAGCCTATTTTGGATAGATAATTACATGCAATATGCCATCTTTATTGCAAAAACTACAAGTAGTTTTTGAAGAATGAATGTTTGAAGTTTTGACAAATATATTTTTTTGAAGATTTTTGTTTTAAGAATGGTTTATATCCAATTCCTCCTCTATCAAAAACACACTTTTGATCACCAAGCATTAATCAAAAGTCTTATTACCTTGAGTAAATTTATAAATAATTTTAGTTAAATCTTCAACTTTTTCTTTCAAGGAAGAATTTTTTTTAATCAATAAGTCATAATCAACATTTTCCTTTTAAGTTTCTAAAATTTTATTCGTTTCACTTTTCAACAAGTAGTGCTTCTTTTTAAGAATAGAGTGATTTAGAGCAAGTTTTTCAAATTCATCAAGAACTTCACCATAAGAGGTAGATAAGTCATCATATGAATACTTTTCAATAGAATTTACCTCATCTTCAATTGCCATGAAACACATGTTGGGGATTTCTTCTTGACTATCATTTATGTCATGATCATCATTGTCACTTCATCTCATGTTGCTTAAAATGCATTTTTCTTGATATTTTTCTTCTTCTTTGAGCACTCGGTTCTCTTGTGATCGAGTTTGTCACAATCATAGCATATGACTTTCTTATTCCTTTCTTCACTATTTTCTTCTTTCTTTTGGAATCTCTAATTATTTCGAAAACCTCTTCATTTTTTGACAAGGGCTGGATCATCAAACTCTTATCCCTCAAATTTTCACTTTTACTTCCTTCCTCGATTGCCGATTTAAGAGCAATTTGTCGCTTAGGAAGCTCTTTTGATTCCTCTTTACTTTTCCTTGTTTTCTCCTTAGTCTCGACGTTGTTGAGCTTATAGGTCATCAAGGTGCCATAAAGTTCTTTCAAGGTATATTAGTTGATGTCTTTGATATTTTCTATTAACATCCTTAATGGGTTCCATTCTTCATATAGTGACTTGAACATTTTACTTACAAGTTCACCGTTAGTAAATTTTCAATCAAACCCTTTGAGGCCACTAACAATATCGGTGAAACAAGTAATCATGTCGATAATGGGTTCATCTTGTTTCATGAAGAAGATTTTAAATTCTTTAACCAAGTGATTAATTTTAGTTTCATTTACTTTACTAGTACCAACATGAATAACTTCCAATGCATGCCAAATGTCATATGCGGAATAAAAATGCTAATACGATTAAACTCATTTTTATCTAAGGTGCAATAAAGTAGATTTTTGGCTTTAGCATTCAAAGATAATTTTCTTTTATCATTTTCACCATATTTCTCTCTAGATTTTGGAATGGTTTGATCGAGTTGTCCATCAAATTTAATAGTTTTGGAAGGCACATAAGTACCATATTCAATAACTTCCCATATATTATAATCTATTGATTTAATGTATATCATCATCCTAACTTTTCAATAATTATAATGTGCGCCATCAAAGAAAGTGGGACAATTAGTAGAATGCCACTCAAGATTTTGAAAATCGTAGTTAGCCATTACTCAAGATTGTAAAATCTTAATTTATAAAATGAGCACCCCACTCCAATATCAATTGAATTCCCAATAATGGCAAACCAAGAGAGAGATGAATTGGTTATTTAAAACTTTTTCGAAAAATTAATATAAATACAAGCAAATAAGGACCAAACAGATAAATTCAAATAGTAAATACAATAAGAGAGAGAGAGAGAGAGAGAGAGAGAGAGAGATGGTGCAAACGATATAATTATGGAGGTTCGATCCAAACCAATGATCTACGTCCTCCGTTACCAAGCTCTCCGGGACGAGCAATACATTTTCACTATGTTGACTGACTTATGGTGCAATCCAATACTTTACAATTCTTCCGATAACTTACAACTAAGGAGCATTGATCCTTATACAATTTTAAACTTTACGGGACCCCAACACGACACAAATTTAATAGGAAAATAATTTTACAATTTGAAACTTCTTTCTTAAAAATTGATACGATCAAGTTAAGTACCAAGAGAGAAATATGCTAAAACTTTAATAAATAGCAATGAATGAAACTCAAGTGTTATGTGAGAAAAACTTTGATGAGTAAAATGATTTTCAAAAGTTTCAAAATAAATGATTTGAGAAAGATAAATTATTATAAAACTCTTGAAAGTGTTATATTGAATATAAAGTGAAGTGGCATTTTGTACCCGTCAAAATGCTAAAATTTCTAACCAAGTGGAATTCCCAATCGGACATCCGCCTACTAAACCGAACAACTGAACTAGCCGGTGTGCGTCAAAAATCACAACGGTTAAAAATTTGACCGTTGGACGAACCAGACGTCCGCTAAGATATAAATTTTTCGAATTTTTCTTTTTTTGATTATCTTAACAAGTGTAGGCTTTTGAAGAATATATTCACTTAACTTTTCAAAATGGGTGTTATTGGTAAAAGATTCAAAAATCAAGTGAAGATTTTTATCACCTCGAAAATAATTTTTATGCGAACGTTTTTATAAATAATTTATCTCGGGTATAAAAAATTAACTTATGAGTTTTCAGTGATTCATTAATAAGAATTAGAGCATTTTACCCTTACATATGGATTCAAAGCATCAAATCTAATATCTTCAATGAGTGCTTGATTCGATGTGAATGCTTCGAATGATTTTTCGTTAATGCTCGGCTTCCATCTCGATTTTTTTTTTATCATAAATTGCGAGTCTTTTGGTAGTAACCATTTTATCTTCAATTGATTAATTTTGGTCACTATAGCTATAAAGACTCGAATTCAATTGTTAAAGATAAAACAATTTGTTTGTTATAATCAAAACATGAGATCAATCATAGGTTAAAAAGTCCCACTTTTTTTTAAAAAAAAAAGTGCAAATGAATCACAAATAAATTATTAAAAGGGTAATTAACACATAATGTCCATACATTTCACATTATTATGAAAAAAGTCTATACTTTTCATTTTTTTTTTTGACATTTTCACCATTAATTACACATTTGATTGCGCAAACTATCATTTCTATCAATTTTCATCCAAGTTCTCAATAAAAGCTGTAAAATGACAAATATGCTCTTCTATTTAAATAAATATATGAAAAAATATAAAGAACTAATTGCAACCATAGTCTCAATTTTTTTCAAAAAAGGCAAACGAATCCCAATAATTTATTAAAAATTAGAGATTTAAAGAAATAAAAAGTGCAAATAATTCCCAAAATAAATTATTAAAAAAATTTTAAAATTGAAAACGAGTCACAAATAAATTATTAAAAAAATTAGAAATTAAAAAAATCATTATTTTTCCTTTTTAAAAAAAAATTTAATTAGGAGGATATATTCGTCATTTTACAACTTTTATTTAGGAATTTGATGAAAATAAATGTAAATGATGGTTTACGCAATCAAAAGTGTAATTAAGGGAGAAAATGTCAAAAAAAAAAAAATGAAAGGTAGTGACTTTTTAACAATAATAATGAAAGGTATGGACATTATGTGTTAATTATCCTTTTAATAATTTATTTGAGATTTGTTTGTACTTTTTTGAAACAATTGGAACTATAGCAATTAGTTCTTTTTTTATTTTGTTTTAGTTAAATAAAATGATATATTAATCATTTTATAACTTTTAATTGAAAAAATGAATAAAAATAACATTTTGCACAATGAAATGTAGAAATAAGAATGAAAATGTCAAGAAATGAATGGTAATGACGTTTTTCATAATAATAGCGAAATGTAAGAACATTATGTGCTAATTACCATGAAATAATGCTTACCGTATTATTATTTACTAATTGATTTTGATGTAATGACTTTTCTCCCTTCAAATAATAACTTACGTTCTTTTAATTGTTAAATGCTGTAAAACGCCAAATGTCAAGATGGCCGAGTTGGTCTAAGGCGCCAGTTTCAGGTACTGGTCCGAAAGGGCATGGGTTCGAATCCCATTCTTGACAGCATCATTTTTCTGCAAAATTCTTGTGGGCTTGAAAATGGATTGGGCCTGGAGAAAAAGAACTAAGCCTACTACAAAATTTGTCCTTCTCGAGTACACAATAAAAACCAATTCTTTCAGTTTTTTCAGTAAACTTTCACGTTCCTTTTTTATTCATTGCACCACATTATTAATTGGATGGCGACATTTACATTCACATTTTTCATATATATACGTTCACTTTTAAAAATATAATTATATCATACTTTTATTTTAGGTAAATTTATATCGTTTTTATTCATCCACTCACATTTATTTTTATTAAATTCTTTTGAGCCTTTTTATATTCCGTTAGAATTTGTGTTTAACTAAAATCCTAATAATCATATAATATCGTCATCAACTAAAATCATAAAACCGTAATAATCATAAAATATTTTCTTCAACTGAAATCAAAACAACAATGAAGGAAATCTCTGCCTTTATATAAAAGAGGGAATAAGACTTTACTGTTCATTTTTTTTTACCTTCGTGTTCACACAAGACCAGTTTGATGTTGTTCACTAACCAGTTTCATAAATATCTGGATTG
>CAIGRF010141445.1:0-17207 GCA_903798235.1 Fraxinus ornus
ACAAGTACGACAATGAACAAAGGTTGAAAGGCCATTAATGTAAGTAAACATAAATTAAAATTGTGGTGACAATACCCTTTAATGCTATAATAATTTCATTAGGAGATTCCAGTAATCCTACCAGTTAGTTAAGGGAAATTACATTAATTCGAGACTTGGAATTCGGGCTACAAATTGAACACAATTCATGAAACAAAAACCAATCTCTCTCTCTAATCAATGGCTTCATTAATTTTGGTTATTTCATTACACTTGGTGATCATTCTGTCCCTGTTCAATCCTAATGAATGTAAGTACACTATATATATGCCTTCTCCTGATTTCGATTCTCATATGTTTTTCGTTGTATTTCAATCATGTCGTCATACAGTTTAGAACATGTTTGGCCAATCTTAAAAATTGGTTTCTTTTTTGACTTATTGCAACAGTAAAAGTGATACAGTTGAAATAAGCCAACTTGCTCTCATTTTTTATTTTTATTTTCAGAATATTCGCACTTTAAAAAGATCGACAATAAGTTGTTTCAATTCTCTATCTATTAGAGATCAGGTACTCTACAAATGGCAAATTCTTTAGTTGAGAACGATCGAGATTTAAAAAGGTTCAACAATTGTTTTCAAATTTATTTTTTGTCTTTCACTAGTGAGGTATTCCATAAATGGTAAATTCTTTTGTTTTTAGAATCATCCAAAGTAGAAAAAGGCGTTAAGTTGTTTCAAAATTGATTATTTGTCTCTCTATTTATGAAATAAGAACGGTCAGCATTAACAAAATTAAAAGTCCACGATTTCGACAATTGTTCCGAAATAAAACCACTTATTGACTCTTGATATCACTTATCTACATATTTCTGCTTTTTTCCTTTTTTTCTTTTGAATTTATTTACATTTTCAACAGGTAACATCAGGATCCTACTTGAAAATCTTATAAGCCGCAAACCAGAAGATGAGAAAATAAACATAAGTCCATGCATGAAGGTTACATGTGGAGGAAATATAAGGTGTTGGTGTTGCGTATACAATATGCAAGAATGTTTTATCAGTGAAGAAGAATGTACATCAGAGTGTACACCTGATTCTTCTCTGGAATCACCTCCTCTCACATGAAAGCTTTATCAATTTGTATGCAATAAACTATTTGGATTTTGAATAAAATTGTTGGTTTGAATGATCCTCAAATTGAAGTATTAAATTATAATTATTTTTTTAAACTCGCTCTCGACCAGACTCACTGTTTACTTAAGTAGCCTAGCATATGCACAATTTCATAATTTGGTGGTGATAAGTTATGAACTCATTGACTTTGCACGCTCTGATAGTACGTTGAATAATTAAACTTTTATTACTTGAGGTGATTATATGTTGACTGAACAAATAATCAACTAAACTTTATTCTCAATAAACTTGGAGGCCATTATAAAAAGAAAAGTTTACGACTTTTTGATTTATTGTTTGGCAACCAAATCTTTTCCAAATTCTATGTATTTAATTTATTTCACTATTAAATTTTCGAAACAATAGCACAATACTATACCAAACAATTCTAATAACATTATAAAAACTGGTTTTCATAAATACACTTAAAAATGATACATACCTTTGAAGTTATTCCAAAAATTCTTAATTTAAAATTAATTGATAAAAGTGGTATAGTTTAGAATATAATATGTTATTTCCTTAAAAGTTAAAAGAGAGCGGAAGACAGTTGAGAATTCACATTATAAAATATATAAAATTGGTATAATATGTGGAGAAAATAATTTTATCAAAATATATAATTAATTAGTAGAAGTAATAGACCATATATCATTAAGTAGAATGGTTTGCTTAAATTTAGAAAAATATAATTAGCTAGTCATTTTTTGAGTAATTTATAATATATCATAATCAATGAAAGGTTTGGGGTCGGCTTTGAAAATTTTGAGGTTCTAGGTGACTAAATATTATGAGGTCCTTAAATATAATTTATTTACAATCACGGCAATACTTTAATATTTAAATAAATAATATATTTATATTTAAATGAAGATTTTGTACAATTCAAAAGCTAGAGTAGCAAAATATAAAAGTTATGTAAGTGATTATAAATATGAGTCAAATATATGCTAAATTTTCTATTTAAGATCTCGTTGAAGGTATAAAAGCAAAGAGCATTTAAAAAATCAAAACGTAAGAGAAATATTTAAAGTTCAAAAGCTGGTTAATAAGAAACAATTAACATGCTGAAGTGAGCTTCAAATCATACATTGATCAATCTTAGAAAAGGAGATCAATCGTTAAAGCAGACGACTCTACTTAATTTTTTATTTTATTTTTTTTCAGATTTCTCTTTTATTTTCCTTTGTTTCAACTCCACTTTGTATCTGAGTAGCTTTCCCCATGTTTTTATGCACATTTTGATGATACAATGATGCTGAGTGGTAGTGCCAATATGATTGATTGCCCAGTGATTAATGTTAGGTTATGTCTAGCCAGAAACCAACTGCTAGGCATATGGTCGATTAACATTTCAAGAATCGAGCCCTTCCACTTCGATTAGTCACATAGTTACAAACCCAAACAAACAAGGAAAGCGAAACCCCTAAGGAATTCTTCAATTTCTTCCGATTCACATTCTGTGAATAGAGCCATTGAGGAATATCCAGAATGGACATTTAGTGAAGATTTGATCTAAATAAGGTGGCAAATAAATTAATAAGATTATGATTAGTTAAAATGCTAAAACTCTTCATTGAAAGATGACATTACATTATAAAAGAACCTGCTATATGACGAGAGTTGTATAACAAATCAATGCAAGTTTTCAAAAGTGTAAAAATACGAAGAAACAAAAAAGTTTAAATACCAGTACGACAATGAACAAAGGTTGAAACTTGAAACGCCATTAATGTAAGTAAAAATAAATTAAAATTGTGGTGACAATACTCTTTAATGCTATAATAATTTCATAAGTAATGTTATGTAGTCCTACTGGAGTTACAACTAAAGTTTCTGTGGCTCTAAATGATAGATTAAACGAAAGGTGAAATTAAATGTGTTAATGTGAAATTAAACATATCATTTATAGCCACCTAAACTAGAATTGTAACCCCACTGGAGATGAATAACATTACTCTAATTTCATTAGAAGATTCTAGTAATCCTACCAATTAGTTAAGGGAAATTACATTAATTCGGGCTATAAATTGAACACAACTCATGAAACAAAAACCAATCTCTCTCTAATCAATGGCATCATATAATTTTGGTTATTTCATTACATTCTTGGTGATCATTCTATCCCTGTTCAATCCTAATGAATGTAAGTACACTATATATGCCTTCTCCTGATTTCGATTCTCATATGTTTTTCGTTGTATATCAATCACATGTCGTCAAACAGTTTAGAACATTTTTGGCTAATCTTAAAAATTGATTTCTTGTTTGACTTGTTGCAACAGCAAAAGTGATACAGTTGATATAAGCCAACTTGCACTTTTTTTTTTTTCCCAGAATATTCGTACTTTAAAAAGATTGACAATAAGTTGTTTCAATTCTCTATCTATTAGAGATCAGGTGCTCTACATATGGTAAATTCTTTAGTTGAGAACCATTGAAATTTAAAAAGGTTCAACAATTGTTTTTAAATTTATTTTTTGTCTTTCACTAGTGAGGTATTCCATAAATGGTAAATTCTATTGTTTTTAGAATCATCCGAAGTAGAAAAAAGGCGTTGAGTTGTTTCAAAATTGATTATTTCTCTCTCTATTTATGAAAGAAGAATGGTCAGCATTAACAAAAATAAAAGCCCACGATTTCGACAATTGTTCCGAAATAAAACCACTTATTGACTCTTGATAATCACTTATCTATATTTCTGCTTATTATATTTTTCTTCTGAATTTATTTACTTTTTCAACAGGTAACAACAGGATCCTACTTGAAAATCTTAAAAGCAGCAAACCAGAAGATGAAAAAATAAACATAAGTCCATGCATGAGGGTTACCTGTGTAGGAAATATAAGGTGTTGGTGTTGCGTATACAATCTGCGATTATGTTTTATCAGTGAAGCAGAATGTAAAGCATCACAGTGTACACCTGATTCTTCTCTGGAATCACAACCTCACACATGAAAGCTTTATCAATTTGTATGCAATAAACTATTTGGATTTTGAATAAAATGGCTAGTTTGATCAATGATCCTTAAATTGAAGTATTAAATTATAATTATTTTTTATCATTTACTTGAAATTAGTTTTAAACTCACTCCCGGCCAGACTCATTGTTTACTTAAGAAGCCTAACACATGCACAATTTCATAATTTGGTGGTGATAAGTTATGAACCCATTGACTTTGCACGCTCCGATATTACTACGTCGAATAATTAAACTTTTATTACTTGAGGTGATTATATGTTGACTGAACAAATAACCAACTAAACTTTATTCCCAATAAATTTGGAGTCCATTATAAAAAGAATTTATATTATAAAATATATAATATTGGTATAATGTGTGGAGAAAATAATTTTATCAAAAAATATAATTATATAGTTTAAAAATTTTGTGTGTACAAAATGAGATTTTAATCCTACCTGCCTTTTTACTTTTTAGAAAAGAAAGTCAACAACAACAACAACAACAACAACAATAATAATAATAATTTGTTAGGAAGATTTCAGTAATTCTATTATAGTGTTAAATAAGGTAAATTACATTGAGAAAATTATATCCCCGCTACATTTTTATTATTACACCACATTTTTAAAAACTTAAGATTTTAGACTTTGCTCATTGTAGAAAATATATTTTCAACTTTTGGTTCTATACATTTTTATCCTCAACTTAGCACATCTTATATATGACAATGGTTTCCGTTCAAAAAGTATTGAAAACAATTTTTTTTTTGTCCATCATATTAAAAAAAAATACAAAAGTTTGACAAAGACAAGAATCATTAAAGACAAGAAGTTCTAATTCATTGAAGGCTGTAGATAATAATTCGAGAAAAAAGTTAGGTAGATAAGTGCTACATTAATGTGCATAGTTGATGACCTTAAGTTAAATTAAAATGTTGCAATAAATTAAAATTGTCGTGTTAATACAGCCACACATTACATTAATGTTACGATAAATATTGTCAACACAATTTTAATTTGTTCACCACTTTTATTGTACAAAAGGCTCACAATCTTTGCTTATTATCGCAATTATGTCCCTATATTTTTTTCTCGTATTCATAATTATAACACCGAGTATGTTATGATGGTTTATGTCCAAATACACTGTTAGTATATTTTGAAATGAAGGAATAAATATTATGTGGCACTTTTTTATTTATTTTTCTTATTTAAAATATAATGAACAAATAAGTTTATATGCACTCGTAAATGACTTTTTTTTTTTTTATGAAAATTGTCGAAAGGAACAAGATGTGATAATTAATGGAAAGTTCAAGGCCAGTCTTGAGAATTTTGAAGCACAAATGGACTAATTTTTATGAAACATATAAGAGCGATTGTAGTGCATATCACAAGCCTTAACTGCATGAAATACTTGAACAAAAGAGTGTTTAATCAAAATTCTAGGACAAGATTAGAAGGTAGAATCTTAAATAAATAGATTGTAAATCTTTCGTGGTTATCCGATAATATTGCGCTCCATCGACCGATCTCTTCCACCTCGGACCCATGAGCTCAAAGAAACCTTAGCTAATGTCTGAGAACTAATTCGTCGTTTAAGTCAATTGGATTATGTTGGACAGCTTGCTTGCCAAAACAAAAAAAACAAAAAAAAACAAAAAAGGCACGGGTTTCAATTACTGCATGAAGCAGTCAATAATGCTGGTTACTGCAAGGCGGAATTCATTTTCCAAACGAGTAACGAACCAGCTAACAATGATCTCTTCAATAGCAAAGCAAGCTGCTGACCGGCTGCCATACTTACACACTGCTTTGGCCACAATTTCAACTTACTGCCTTTCTGGGATTGAAGCACGTGCAGCCTTTAACTTCCTTCACCATGTAAGCCAAACAAAGTAAGATGCAAGGGGCAGTGCATAATACAAGTTGCAGTGGCCATATATATCTGGAAAAGGTAGTCGAAAAATTCAAAATTCAAATCAACGCTGAATTTGGTTTTTCCAGAACTTTGCCCAAAATGGATAATGGACAGCTCCCTGAAATTTCCTGTGATATTCTGATATTTCCAATCCGGAAGAGAGAGTTCGAATTCAAATTTTCAAAATGGGAAGGGAGCAAAATTTTAATTCTTTCCCGAAATGGATAGTTCCAGCACCAAGAACACATGAATCTGTATGAATTTTCCTAGTAAACTACTGCCTGAAATCGAGTTTTGCCAAGGATGGGACGCAAAAATTTGAATCAATCACTAGAAGCAATCGAAAATCAGTGAGCAGGGGCCTGAATCTTCTAGAGTACATTAACTTGGATCTTCAAGAGTGCATTAAACCTTCTGGACAGATTTCAATATACCATGAACAAGGATGAATAAATATCCAAGGAAACTGGCAGAAATTGAGTGCAAAAACTGTTGGCCAGACTTCATGATGTGTGACTTGATTCGGACGTAACCTGGGGTTGGGAAAAACTCGAACAAGAAGACTAGAAATCTGCCAACAAAAACGAACCTGAAGCAAATCTGACCAATACATCAAACTGGCCAAACTCACCTGATTCAGTAACAAGGTCGAGACAGCCAAGGAGACATGGTGAATAAAGCACAAAATCTATTGGCAGGTTTCAAGAAAAGCTGGATTCGAACTTTGATCTGGGCCAGGGAAAAATTCGAACAAAGAGTGAAGAAACTGCCAACAAACTGAACTTTACATGAATCAGCTGGGCAGGTTTTCATGCCAAAAACAAACCATGAATCTTCAAGAATATAAACAACCAAACTTCCAAGGAAACTGGATGAATGAAGTGTATAAGCTGTTGGCCAAACTCCAAGATGTAGACTTGATTCGAATTTGAACCTTGGGCTGGGAACAAACTCGACCAAGGAACATAGAAACTCAGCCAACAAACTGAACCTGGGATGAAGCTGCCAATACATTGAGCTTGCCGAAACGCCCCAGAAATAGCGACAGTCGAAGCAGCCTCAAGTATTGAGGTTAAAATCGAGCATCACCAAGGAAAAGCACCAATAACCTGGGCTAAACTTTGCATTGAAACTGCTTGAAACAATGCATATGACCTATTACCTTTTCAAATCTTCCCAGAGATGAAAAGCTTGAAATTTTCAAGGACATTGCTAACCCAATCTGGCCGGTCTTCAACCAACCTTCAAGGGACTAGAAATAATTCAAAGAAAGCACTTTGAGCCTTTCATGAACATGGCCACCTGTTTGGCGGAACTTTGAGACTCCAAGGGACTTGAAATCTTCAAATACAATTTTTATATAACTAGACAGCTTTAACAAAAACTGTGTTGCTGGATTTGAGGTACCAATTTATGAAGGTTCAAACAAAACTTCAACGAGCTCGCAAAAGCAAAGGGCAACTCTAGTGAGTGTCTCTCACTGGAGTTTGAGAGCTTCTCTCTCTAACCGCCAACATTTTACATGCATGCTAATCTTGATTTAATAGTAACCATAGAACGACAAATGAGTGCACATAATAAGCACCACTAATTCGAGCAATCCATAGGATGCAACAAGTTCTGCTGGACAATTGGAGCCTTAGAATTGAAGACTTTAAGGGTGAAGGAAAATGCGATTAGAATGGTCATCCATCTGTCCATTTCTACAAGTAGTGCAACTCAAATTGGTAAGATTTAAGATTCATTAAATACAAAGAAGTTACAATTAGGTGTAAACTAAGCTGAACTGGCAAACTTAAAATATCCAAAAGGGTAAAATCAGCTGCTTCATTTAAGCTTTAATTACATCCCCAAAAATTCTACTGTGCATCAAAATATCCAATGGGGAAAAATCAGCAGTTTCATTTACCACAACATTTTGCCCCAAATCCTAGCTGTAGGAACAAAAATGAAATAGTCACAATATATCCCAAGACATCTATATATGTACAGAATTTACGATTCCAGATGGCAGAGTAGATAAGAGAGACAAAATTTCGACTCCACGCTCACAGAACATCGTCTAATTACTGTCCTATCCCACGAGAGTACTATTTCTAACAGTCGAGAATATGGTACCAGCTGTCGTTCAATGGTCAGCATTAGTTTTCTGATAGCATCCATCTACTACATGATGCAATTGCTCAAACAGGCTCCACCAATCCCATCTGGCTGCATCTGCTTACCGAGTAAATCTTTGCTAACACCAGAACTCGAAGATCTATGCGGCATGAAATTGTTCTCTGTAGCATCCTCGAGCAAGCGTTTCATAGCCCCAGAATCTGACCCAGGTGACAAATCCTCATGCTCTGGCTGGATATTAAGGTCTATTTGACCTTTCAAAGGAGAGACTGAGGATTTTCTCTCATTAGGGTCATCAAGACAGCCCCCTTGGCTTGCCTCTTCCTGGTTTAGACTACTTTTTCCTGTGTCACTGCTCAGATAAGTATCGGTATCCACATGCAGCTTCTGACAGGCACTTTCAGCTTCTTTTGCCAATTGTTTCTTCTCACACCTCTCCATCAAGGTTCGGAAATGATGCTTTAGTGATTCTGAGTCAGCAAAATCGCATGTTTGCTTTTGCTTTGGGTTGTTTCCATCAGAAGGTTGAATGCAGACAGTGCATGTACAGTCGAGTTTACAGCCTGCGTGCTTCGTTCTAGTCTGCGATGAAGCTGGAAGGTCCACTCCATCCCCTTGGATAGCTAAATTAGCAAGTGCATCGAGTCCTTCCTGTGCCACAACTAGATCTGAATTCTGTTCAGTAATTTTCTTTTCCTTATTCGCTGTATTAAAATTATAAAACCATTAGCAAAAGAGGCGTGACATGCATGCAAGACAAGCAACATGAAAGAGAAGAAAGGAATCTACCTTCAGTAGTAGTGGATAATATATCTTCAAGCTGTTCTGTAGTTAATTGCTGAGCAGTTGAACATAGAGATCTGATGTAGAAAGAACAGGTAAATTGACAGGACAAGTAAAACAATTGGAAACATATGGAAACACAATTACATCAGAATATTGGTTGAAAAATTACACTTTCTCAGATTGAAGCCAATGGCTATATAAACATAGTTGAAATCCAGGAAAGGCACAAACTGAAACCGACTTTGAACACACACAAAAATGAGGACAAAGTTTACAGAGTTCGGAATGAAGAATATGTAATTATATGTGAAAGTTCAATACCTGTCAAGGCCCCATACATTGCCAGAACAGGTCCATCTTGATGGGAGAAGAGCATTTGCAGGCACTTTGCGCCACTTGAAACAATCCTCACATTCTACCCATTGGATTTTTTCACTGAAACAAACATTCCACAAGCAAAGCGATGATGACATTAGAGAGGAAAAGAAGGGCAAAATAGACAGCAGTTTATCAAAGAAAAGCATAGTACCCAAAACGATCTATCGCAGGAATAGTTGGCCTTCCAATAATTGGTGCATCCTGCCAAAAAGATAACCAAATCAGGAGAGTGAAAAGAAATTTATGCCCTTGGCATATGCTTTGACATCTAGCATATAGCTTAGTCAAGCATGAAAAACACAGGTGCTCAAAATTTTAAGCTGGGTCATTATGCTAAAAAGTGTATAGTTATATAATCATTAAAAATTATTATGCATACATTTATCTTGCCTGAAAACTTAATGTGGGAGATAAATTATGGTCAACGATAACTTCATAGTTGGAGTTCAGTCTCGCTTAAATAGTTTATGCATCATTTGGTGATGTCACAAATCAGACAAATTCACTAACATCTTTTTGGACAAAAAAAATTGTACTGAATTTACTTCTCCCTACCTTTAATCCTAATAGGTGGTTTCTTTTCCAAAGAACATGGATCATTAACATCTCACAAGATCAAGTCTCAAGTTGAAACAATTCTTACAAAAATAATATAATACGCAACCACCTGATATGTATATATAAGCTCCAACAAATATTTGATATAGCGGAGTCTAATACCTCAAATTCTTCAATTTCACAGCCTTCTACTACAAAAACTGAGGGAATATTTTCAGGAAGTGAGCGCATAAGTCCTTGAGCTTGGTTACATGTGAGCTTCAGTTCCATCATCTCCTCATTGTCAATCCTAAGGTGTTTACTTCTCAAACTGAAGATGCTATTCTTCCTCTTACTACGAACAACGGACTTTTTTTCAAGTATTTCCTTCTTTGTGAACCCTGGTTTATCAGTTTCATACTGGTTACTCTCTAAATCTACCTTAGTAGCAGGATTAACTGCTGGAAAGCTGGCTGGCATCAAATTACCCTTTATATGACCATTTATTGCAACTTCCCCAAATTTGTTTTTACCACTATCATCACCAGGAGTTCTATCTCCAGTTACAGTAGCTTCATCTCCCTGTAAAAAGAACAATACGATGAAAAATATAAGTCAGGTCTTCAAGTTTCAATTGGAAACAAATTAAAAAGAATGTAAAGAGTGTGTGACGTAACTAAATAAATAATAAACAATAAATTGAGAACGCAAGCACAAATAGAGGGTATTTCATCAAGAACATAACCATTTTTCACTGACCTATTCAGCCCCATTTAATTTTAATCATATAGCATCAGTAAGGGGCATGTCTACTAGAAATGAAGACTCCCCTATACTCCACCACCACACTCTCTGACGTCAAAATCCATTAACTGACAGTTTTCCATCACCGGTGTGTTTAACCAGCTTCACTCAAACAGTGCTTATGTTTCACTGTTCAACTAATGTTTCTGGTATGGGGATTGGCTGCAGCAGTCCACAAAGCCAAATTTTTTAACACACGTCTTTTGGAATACTACCCGTCATACTAAAGACCTACCCCTTTCTTTTTCTTCTAATGAGCTTTCAGATACTCTATCATGTCCCATAAAACCTTTTCAAACAATCCTAGAACTCCATGTGTAAAGAAAAGCAGTGAAATAGTGGGGAAAAAACTAGAAAAAGTATTATAATAACCTCCATAAAGTCACCGGAGATCGTAACTGAGTATGATTTGCAATGAGTGTTGAGTGGCCGGGCATGTTTATAATAGGAGTAATGCTATCTAACACTAGTCTAGCCTAGGTGGAATTAAGTAATATGTTCATTGACATTACACTTAATTGAATCTATCATTTAATGATACGTGTTGCCGCCTAAACTGATGTTAACAACACCGGTGCTAGATAGCATTATCCATTACGATAGTGCAAATTGCTTCTATAATCATAAAATACATGTCTCATTAGAGAACGATGTGCGAATGGAAAAACATATATGTTGTTACAACAACTTTCCAACTTCACAAATTCAAAGTAAAGCTATATATAGCAGTTTCAAGGATATGTATGCTTGCCAAAAGGTCCAAAACTGCCATTAACAGCATTGATTGCTAATTGTCACCTAGGGTAGTGGCAAATACACAAGATTATTGAAAGTGCAGATTTGTGATTAAAAATGGAAAATAAATTTGGTTTGACAAGTACAAACCTGATCGGATGGAACAGTTGAAGCTTTTCTGCCTCCCATGACCAACTTCCCTTCTGGCTCTAGCCTACTGAATGTCACTGACAAGAAATACCCTACCTCATTTTGCAATTCGAAGAAAGAAGCTATAAACTCATAAGAAGTATTACACTCAATAACATCACATTGACGAAAACATCTCCTTTTACCGCTGACTGATAGATGATATTCAAGAAAACTATCAAATGGTGAAGTGTGACTACATTTTAAAGGCAAAGTGGCACAATTTTTGTTTTGCCAAAATTGTGCAGGAAATGAGAACAAGAATTGAGATGATACATATACATTTGACCAATCTTAGAACCAAATGAACTCCAAAGCAATGATGGTAGGACAGAAAAGAAAGAAAAAAGATTGAGATCCACACTTGGTTAATCAATAAGACAGATACTAAAGTCTCTGCTATGGCACATAATAATAGAAGTGTACAATTTCCATTTCATCTTAATTAGGGGACCATCATTTTCAAAAAACTAAAACTAGGGAAACTTCCAAGCCACAAAAGCAGATAAACCAAATAAAAAAAAATTCAGAGAAAAAGAGAGAAACACACACACACACAAGTAATGCTTATAGGAACTATTACCTACATCACCTGCTTGCAGTTGCATTGACTGTATACAAGGAGTGATTCCTTCTAAGACATACATTCTGCTATTATTATTCGGCCAAAACCGAAACTGAAACAACCATTCTTTCCCCTTCAAATCATGTACTTTCAGAGGTAATCCTTCTGGCTGAGAAATTGGTGGAAAGTAGGCCTGATTGATTGTAATATGTCAGATCGAGAATATATACAATGTCTTAATCAGATAAACTCGCAACTTTCGAGTCTAATTAGGCAGGTAGTAGAGGATTTTAACAAACAACAATGTAACTTGTAAGTGTATATATGCGAACAATTTCTGTATATCTGTTGGGAAGATTTTAAAAACTAACGCAAGACAGAGTTTGACTATCTGAAGTAGAACCAATTGAACAAGAACAATATTGAGAAGAGGAGAAAGAGAGAGACGAAAGAGAAGAAGAGGGAGAGCATTTAGAGGGAGGAAAATTGAGTGGGATGAAACGAACACAATTGAAAAAGAACAAGATTGAGAAAAGAAAGAGGAAGAGAGAAGAAAGGGGAGAAAATATAAAAGAAATTGGACGAGAAAGTATTAATTTATTTCATAATAAAAGTACAAGTCTTACAATGCATGAGCCCTCTTTATATAGAGTCTCAACAAACCTAATTCGAGAAAAAAACAAATTAAATAAACAATAACCTAATTCTAGTCTAACTAGAAAATTAGAATAAACTTGAACAAACTAATATAAAATTAAATTATCTTTATTCCCCATCATTATCACTATCTGTAACTTTGAGCTTGCCTATCACGACATATAATTAAATGGAATAAATGACCAACCAACATATATATAGTTCTAAAAAACATCATTGGTCTGCAACAACAGTTACTCAACAATGAAAGCGTGTCAAACTTAAATAAGGTAATCCCCCCCCCTTCCCCCTTCTTGAGGCAAAGAAAGAATTTGAGACCTAGTTTGACTCTCTCATGAGACACCTATATGGCTTTTTATTTGATTCAGAAACAGAGGTGCAAAAGTTTTGGTCAATCAACCGACTAAGCTAGGTGCTTTAATTATGTTGTATCAGATGCCTTGCACTCAAAGCTATCCCTGCTCCCAATCATGCAGAAATTTTTCAAGTCTTAAATAAACATTGTGAATGCCTTCCCCGTTGTTTAATAATTATATCAATGGGATACATCATTCTTTGCTCTTTGATCAAATCGCATAAATTATTTATAAATCTAACACCCTAAAAAATCTGCATCAAAGGTTCAATTTCTAAGATCGGAATTGATCGATAGATTTCTTGAAGCAAATGAAAAGGAAATGAAAGATGAAACATAAATCATGGAAACTAATCGCCTTTCTCTTCTCTAGCCTTTTGGCTTCAGCTCCTACTTCACTAGAGACGGTTCCATTATCTTTTAAAATAGATGTAGAACATATCATATATCCAGTATCAAAATCAATAGCTTAATACACACATACAGTGGTTATTGATAAATACAAATACATTCAAAAACAATTGTGTATATATAAAATTTGATCGTATCATCTATTTATGTATTTAATTGATCATGCAGTTAATTTGAGTTACTGATTTGCCTCCATAATCGCAAAAATGTCATAAATATATACTTGATAGGTTGAGTAGGGTAAGACATATCTAGTAATGTGATCAAAATTTATTTTTCACAGTTCACAGTCAGGAGTTCAGTGAGCAAAGTTGGAAATTTTATCTTGATAAAATTGTATTGTTCTTATTTGAATTTATCTAGGTCTAGGAAATAAGAACAATGATATGTTTTATAACACTTGAACAAGACCTCGTAGATGACTAATTTGTGACTACTAAGAATAACACTCTACACAATCATCTAAAGAGTGACCTAAATCTTGAGCATGTAATTACCCTTAATTGTTAACTCAATTTTTTTGAGATAGCAATAGGTGAGATGATGTTTGAAAGAGAGAACTAGGTACTTTGAAAATTGGGGAGAAACGATTTCGGATCATATATACTTGTAAGAGAGAATCCATTAATCACTTATTTGAAATGATAATCACTCTGAGAAAAAAAATTACAATGGGCAATTGAACCTGAGTTCAGTACCCCAATTTCACAATGGATTTACCATATAAAAATGGTGACTCAGAGGACTATACATATTAGAGGGACAAATTGATCATTTTTTTCAGTTCCAATATATTGATTTGACGGTCAAGCAGGGGTTCACTAGTGGCATGGTGGTTGAATTTCATTTCACGTTTTTCTTCCACAAAATTCAAAAGAACACGAGAGTGTAACTTTGGTTCTTAGTGGAATGAATTGAGATTAATAGTCAAGTCTCAATTGATCAAGACTTGACCATGAGGGCACACATTTTGCGGATCTAGGATTTTTATCTTGGAGAATATTCTCCAAGATAGCATTTTTTCCAAAATTAGTAAGTAATCTAAGAGGGCTTTTGCACCAAGGAGGAAACACTTCCACCTTTTCCCAAGGGCTTCTAAAGAGACACGGGAGAAGGCTAAAAGGAAGGAAGAAGGATTGTTAGCTTGGTGAGGGGGCCACTGAAACTCACTACGAGGTTAAATCTTTAAGCTTTTTATGTGGAGATTCAATAATAAAATTCCATTACCTTGGAGTTCAAAGATCCATTAGTGTTTAGTCTCTAAGAAAATTGATCTCTTTCGGGATTTTAAGCCTACACCCAATATAAAAGAAGCTCTGCGTTCATAAATAGTAACTATAGTGCTCACGAGATGCACATACGCACTATACAAAACTAAATCACAGCCCAAATGCAATTTATATGTCAATATAAAGAATATGAATAGTTAAAGTGCTGAAATAAGCAATAAAGTTAAAACATATGGACTCACCTCTGCACACTTCTTTGGCAGCACTAAGCGCCCAACACGTCCAGCATCACTGGCACTAAGCATTTTCTCAAACAAAGGAGTAATTATTGAGTTTGAACTATCAAGATGCTAAGGTAATATCAAGGTACTAAATTGCGAAATTTCAAATCAACACATCGAGTTCAATTAACTATGAAGTTATTATGGATCCATGCAGGTCATATAACACCTACAAGAGAAAATAGTAGCATATTATTTAAAAATTATAATTCCAAGACAGACAGTAATAATAATAGCTAAGACATGAAAAAAAAATAAAAAATGCTTTATATAACCACAGGATACTCGCTGGAAATTTGTTGTAACTCCTTATCAGTTATTCGAGGCCAATATCGAGGGAGCAACTGATTTCGGCCTCGGCATTCTCCTCGAGATTTTCCATTGCGCACTCGAACCTCACCAGATGAGTCGATTCCACTGTGAATCCTAATCTGTTTGCCCGTGAGTGTTGAAAGTGATGGTGGTTGTAAAAGAGTTGCAGAAACCTGGTCGATAACATTTGTTTCATTTCTAAATGGAGCAGCTGCAATCAAACTCAATTCAGAAGTAGGAGAATCATTCTTGGGGAATGATGGCAGATGGGAAACATTTACAGATGGATTAGGTTGCTCCTCCTTACTGAGTTCTGCAAGAAAATGGCATGCATCAGATTCTGATGCAAATATTGTATTCACGTACTTTAGACATTTTTCCAGAAAGAAACAAATACCAGGGAACCAAAATTTTCTTTGCTCAATTGAAAAATAGTCATAAAAGTAGTTACCAGCATTTCTGTCCTCAACGATTTCAAATGGACCACTTCTCAACTTTCCATAAATTAATCTCTCAAATGAGTTTTCTTCTTTCTTTTCAAAGAAAGAGGTAGATAATCTCTCACTAATACGGAATCTATCAATGCTGCCTGACATATCAACTTCAAAGGCCGTCCTCGGCTGCAACTCAAATTGGATACTAGTACCGTTTAATAAACTGGGCGCTTGCCGCCGAAGTGTTGGACCTGACCCAGTTATTGTACTCCAATTTCTCATTGAGATGTCCTTCATTCTTTCAGGCTCTGAAGAAACGAAGTGTGGAGGTGGTGGCCAAGCAGGATTTGGAGTCTGGAGCCAGGAAAAAAAATGTTCAACATATGGACATCATCATTTGTTGGTACGTAAAATATGGGATTATGATCAAATTAAGCCATTGCGTTTTACAAAAAGACGAGAACTCTATGATGGTACTCTGTACAACTGTTCATAAAAATAAAATCAAATAAGAGACTCAAACTTATAAGAACGCTTCTTTGTATCGGTAGTGGCTGCAATGTTTCTGATTGCATTGGATCTTGAGTGAGAGATCACATGGAGTGTTGAAAAAAGATTTATGTAGTCAGTTGGAAGTTCAATGTTTCCAATGTACAAGCACAAAAAGGCAGATAGGGTGACATGACAGTAACTCGACTGCTTTGGAATTTCATATAAAACACACAAGACTCAGTAAAAAGAGTCATATAATCCTTACCAAAATATTATTCTTTGCACATGATAAGCATTCAATCCCCCCTGCATCCAATAGTATGAACATATGGAATGAAACTATACAGCCACAATGTATTTGCTGTAATGAAAAATTCATCATTAGTAATCTAAATATTGCAAAGTGAAAAGGTGTACTTCAAAATTTCATGTCCAAACACTAAAAATACAGGAAATATTTCTCTAGTGTAAAAAGATAGAAGTATGAAAGTAGCTCACCTTTCCACAAGATTCACAGCATCTCCAACCAGAAGCATTCAGGTGGAACATTTCGCAAAACTTCCCCTCCTCATAAGCAGAACTAGATAGACTCGAAATTACATCAAGCGTGAGAGCGAGTAACAAAAAGGCTAAAAGCCAAATTAACATTATGAAGCAATATTCTTCCAGATAAACCCACGATAGGATGTCAACATGATACAGCTTACAGCTGAAGTTCCAATTATGCTCTGTAGCACGGACACTTCAATTAGGGTAGCGTGTCCGTGTCCGACACGTGTCGGACACGAGTCAATACCGACACTTCTCGGACACTCTACCGTAATCATGTTTCTTTTTATATTAGAAATATTATATATTGTTAATTCAAAATTATTAGCAAAT
>CAIGRF010141449.1:6486-19626 GCA_903798235.1 Fraxinus ornus
ATTTTCGGTCGATTTCAATACTTCTCACTTCAACATTTATAACGTCATATATAACCCATATTATCATGTAGTGATCATGTCACTTCATGCCTCATATCACAAATATGTCAATTACCTAGCTAGGGTTTATGGTGATCTCGATCAATCGAACGGAAAGCTTAAAACTTTATCGATACTAATTCCGGATTTTTGTAAAATTCCCCTTGCTTAACAAACCATTCTCCAACACCTAGATTAACCTAATTTTTCTATTATAACTCAATGTAACACTCACCACTTAGGTCGAGGAGTCAAAGGCTAACACCATATAAAGATCTCATGCTCTCAATAATTAAATGTGCAGTTTTAAAAGAAAGCAATTAGGAGAATGGATGCAAATGACGTTGTAAATAGCATGCATGAATCATCTTGGCCAAATGCGTAACATAAAGCTTGGGGTATTACATCGGAAGTGGAAATTTTGGGAGATTATTGTGATTTTCTAAATGAAATATATGGGTTAACTTTGAGCATAATATGTGTATTTGGTTAATTCAAGTTGGAAATATAAATAAAAAATATGAAATTAAAGATAAATGATGGGATTAAACATGAGTATGTGTTTTTGCTTTTGTTGTAGAGTAATGGGTCGAAAATGATGAAAATGCTAATATTCGCTTTCGTGACATTACTATATATGGCCATTCTGGTGATTTACATAGAGTTCATTATTACTATGGTTGCTATGATCCTTTGCAATATCTTTTACTTCTTCCATACGGAGAGTCTGGTTGGCATGAAGGCATTGGGAGGTGCAGAAGGACTGAACATTTGTCTGAATTTGTTCAATTTCCTAATACAGTTACCTCTAAGGATGAATTTATTAAAAAAGAAAATCAAGGTTTGCAAATCTATGTTATTATACATTCACCTAAGTTTTGTAGTGTCAATGTTGTAAGCGAATGATGAATTTCTATTTGCAGTGCTTAATGGAATGAAGAAACAATCACATGTTTCTTGTCGAGAATATTATTCATATAAATTGAAAATAAGGCCTTCCGGTAAGTCTATTTTACTTCTTAGTGGTAGATTGCTCCATCAATATGTTGTAGATATGTATATTAAGATCGAAATTGTATGGTTAGACTATTTTCGTAAAAATCAGAATCAAATTTGAGTTGAACTTTACTAAGGTATTGTAGATAGCGTTCAAAATGGAGAGACAAGAGGGTATAAAATTGAAAGAAATTTTGTTTTACTCTATCTTTTACATGTGGGCCTAGAGATATGTTAATGAGATATATGGATGCAATGGCTATTGTACAGCGTTATGGAAAACTAGACATCTTCTTGACTATAACATGCAATCCAAATTGGCCAGAGATTAAGTAAAAACTAAAACACAACGATGAGATTCAAAATCTACATGACCTAATTGTGCGTATATTTAGAGCAAAATTAGAAGAGTTGAAAAATGATTTATACAAAAAAAAATTCTTAGGCCTAGTTGTTGCGCATATATATGTTATTGAATTTCAAAAATGGGGATTTCCTCATGCACATCTATTGTTCATTTTCAACTATGGCCACAAAATCTGTTCTGATCTAGATGTTGATAAGATAGTTTGTTGTGAAATTTCTAATGAAAACAAATATCCTTATCTTCGTTCTGTCATTCTTAGATGTCAAATGTTAGACAATCGATGTGTTGTACCGTATAATCCTTATTTGAGCGCAAACTTTGACTGCCACATTAATGTTGAAGTATGTTCTTCTATTAAAACTGTAAAATATTTATACAAATATGTGTATAAAGGACATGATCGTATTCATTTTTCAGTTTCCACAAATGAAACAGGAAAAAATCGACGAAATCTCAGCTTATCAATATGTTAGATGAATATCTCCACCTGAAGCTATGTGGAGGATTTTCTCATTTAATTTATCGGAAATTTATCCAATTGTTTATTCTTTACATCTTCATATCGAAAATTATCAACAAGATATGACGACGAAGATGATTTATCTACTATTGTTGATAACGAAAATACAAAAAGAACAATATTAACAGAATTTTTTTAGGTAAATAAAGTAAATGAATTTGCTCGTACATTGTTGTATTGAGATTTTTCAACATATTTTATTTGGAACTCAACTAAGAAGATTTGGACTCCTAGAAAAAAACACGTTGTTAGGGGATGAATTGTTGTGGAGAATCCATCTGAAGGAGAACGCTATTTTCTACGCGTTCTTCTCAATCATAATCGAGGTCCAACATCATTTCATGATTACGAACTTCGAATAGGGTAACTGTTAGTACATATCGAGAAGGATCACTTTTACATGATTTGTTAGGCGGAGACAATCATTGTGAAGAATGTCCGTCTGAAGTTATTATTTATAAAATGCCTACTTCTTTAAGACATCTTTTTGCTACGCTTCTCACACTTTGCAATCCTGATCATCCAAAATTACCGTGGGATAAATTTAAAGTTTATATGATTGATATTATGTATATGAAAATATACCTTCAAGTGCTGCTGAACTACGAGCTTTACAAGACATCAATTCTATTTTAGAATTATCGGGTAAAAACATAAATGACTACGAAATAGTATCATTCATTGTAAACATAGATGAAAATGAAAGGTTGAAGAGAATGGTTGCAGATGAGATAACAAATTTGGATATAGAAGGAGGTTATTCTTGTACATCAAGCTTAAATAATGAGCAACAATTTGCGTACAATATAATTATGGAAAAAGTAAATTCCAAATCGAGTGGGATCTATTTCATCGATGGTCCAGGAGGAACGGGCAAAACCTTTTTATATAAAGCTCTCCTAATATGTTTAAGGTCTCAAAATTTAACCGCTTTAGCTACATCATCTTCTGGAGTATCTACATCTCTTTTACCTGGAGGTTGAACAGCTCATTCATAATTTAAAATTTCTCTGGAAACAGTTGGTGAAGTTATCTGTTCTGTTAGTAAACAATAAGCTCCAGGGACTTTATTAAAAATGTCAAAATTAATACTTTGGGATGAAGCACTTATGGTGAATCGTTGTTTCGTTGAAGCCGTTGATAAAATGCTCAGAGATATTACTAATTGTAACTTGCCTTTCGGTGGAAAAGTAGTCGTTCTAGAAGGAGATTTCAGACAAGTTTTACGAGTGATACCGAGAGGAAAAAAAGAATACATAATGAAAGCTAGCTTAGTCTTCTCTGACTTATGGCCTTTGTATTCACATCTACCGTTGGTTGAGAACATGTGAGCAAAATTGGATCCCACATTTTGTGATTATTTGCTTAGAGTTGGAAATGGAACAGAGGAAGAATACAATTGTAACTGTATTCAGCTTTCAAGCAATATAATTGTACCATTTGAGGATGAAATTACATCGATGAAAATCTTGATAAATCATGTTTTTCTAAATATAGAAGCATATGTTGATAATTTACATACAATGGAAATCGAGTAATTCTTACGCCTAGAAACGAATGTGTTGATCATATTAACAGAATTTTACTTGATCAGATTCCTAGTGAAATCTTCACATACTATAGCTTTGATAAAGCAATTGACAAATCAGAACAGGGCCTACAGGAAGATTTCTTGAATACTTTGACTTCAAATGGTATTCCACCTCATGAATTGAAGCTTAAGGTAAACTGTCATATGATGTTATTGCGGAACATCAATCCTTCTGAAGGGTTATGCAATGGAACACACCTTACTTGTAGAAAATTTGATAAGAATGTAATTCTCGCTAAAATTACAACTGGTGAATATTGTGGAAAACATGTTTTCTTACCAAGAATTCCTTTTGTACCTCTGAAAAATGATCAAACTTCAATTCATTTTAAAAGAACTCAATTCCCGATTAGACCATGTTTTACAATGACGATAAATAAAATATAAGACCTTTTGGAGGCCTAAAAAGGCCAGTCAAAGTAGAGCCTTTGAGGCAGGTCCCTTCGAAGAAAACTAAGACCTTTAGCTAAAACTCCTACATTTCCGAAGTCCCTAAGAAGAAAGTGGCTCTGGCTACTTGTGCTGATGAGTTTGCTTCCGAAGCCCTTGCCCTCCTTCCTCCAGAGATCCGACCGCCGTCACTACATTTTATAAATACTGGACGGACAAGTGGAAATCCTATATCATGAAGAATGACGTGGTACATGTCATCGAGACGATGATGACCTAGGCAGGGAGGTCCTTCCGCATGGCCATAGAGGCTGGGGCCTCTTCAAGAGCCTTCAAAGTAAGAACCTGGGCCTTGTCAATAGAGATACCCAAGCCAAGGAGGTTGATGCTAAGGCTAAGTCAGAGGTTGAGGCTTTGAAGAAAGAAAAAAATGAGGAGTCGACGAAGCTCGCATCTGCCTTGGCAAAGATTGAATCTTTAAAGAAGGAGGTCCACATGTACTAGAGCGAGGTGGCTTCCATGACCAAGCGACTGGAGACTTCTAATGCACATCAGAGATTGGCCGATGAAGCCCTAGAGAAGGCCAATACGAAGAACTTCACCTTGAAGGGCAAAGTGGAGAAACTGACCTCCCAAGTAGCTGGCCTTACCGAGGAAGTTGAAAGCATCAGAAGTGATGTTGAAGCTGTAAGCAAGAATACCGAAAACTCCTTCATGGCTAACTTCTACCTAACTGAGGCTCAACGCTTTGGCAAATATCAGAGAAGATATGCCTATATCGAGGTCATAGAGTGGTTGGATGAGCACGTCCCAAATTTTCAAACTTCTGACTTGAGGGCTGAGTTCTTTGGAGATGACGAAGGAGAGGAGAAGCCTCAGACTTCTGTAGAAGAGCCTTAAGTGGTTGAGCATGATAGGGATAATGTAGAAGAAGTGGCTCCTGATGCTATAGTGCCCTTCATGGCCCCTCAACCCTCACCCCTTTAATCAAGTGTAATGGCCTCGGCCTAATGCAATGTAATTTTTTCAATTTTAATGAAATCTAGTTCCTTTGTTCTTTCGTAATTCTTTTGCTTCCGATGCGTTGTTTTGATGCCATTGCTAACTTTAACCTAACTTCGTACACGTAATAACCTCAATCACGTAACTCGCCCTGATAAGCTCATCTGGGTTTTGCAAATATTCCTCAAGTATGGATAGGTCGGATTTTAACTATCCTTACTTTAATGTCACACAGTGAGAATGCTTGGCTATCACACTATTTTGACTAAGTACCCTAAGGATGCGTACTTTTTGCTTTTGTAATAGTCATTGAAGCTCTTTAGTTAACGAGGCTCTCAACCTGTATGAAACAATTTTGAGGCTCCTAGCCATTGTAGATTTACTTCGAGGCTCTTTGATGTTGGTTCTACAACTTATAATGATAACAAAGATTGCCTTCTTTATTGAATTCAAAGTTGTTTACTTAAGATGTCTTACATCATTGAAAATACTCGTGCAGATGTTCTGCATTCCAAGAATGAGGCTGTGCATTTCCTTCCATATCTTTAATTCTATAGGCTCTGGGCCTAACCTCTTCACATAAGAGGTATGGACTTTCCTAGTTAGGCCTAAGGGTACCTGACCCGTGTTTCTTTGATGGAGAACACTCTTTGAAGTACTAATTTATCCAGCCTGAACGACTTCTTTTTGACTCTTGAGTTGTAAAGAATCGCCAATGTCTGAAGCATAATAATCGATCCACTAAAGTTGATAGTGCTATTATGTCGTAGCCCAGTCCCCCAAGTCCGAGCATTGATATTTATACTTGTACATGGAATTTGGTAAAGGGTCTGATCCTTGCTTAATTCGTAATGGAGAGTCCATAATTGGATTGGCCGAGGCTGTTAGCCACTTTAATGCAGAGGTTCTAGAGGGAGTGACGATTTTGCGTGTTTTCAAGGCGGTAGTTGTATTGGAAACAATTTCCAATAAACGTATAGATATTTGTGTTGAATGCGCAATGATGCTAATAATTGGCGCACGTAATGTCTGGGAGACAGCCATACGCCTAGGCCCTTTTGTGAAATTCACGTGCATATCTAAGGGGTTAACAAGGGAGACTGTTGGAATTCTACTGCTCAGATCATTTGAAAGCTGAACGACCCTGATTAACTTGGCTTCAATCTGATGGCTGAGATTCGTTCTATCCCCTTATAAAAGTAACAATGTTGCCATTCTGATATTACTTTTTGCAAAGTTATAACGGATTTTCTATGCTCCTTAAAGATTTTTCGAACATCAATTTTTGAATATTTTTGCCCATTTGTCACCGAATTTAGGCAGTATTTCATAGATTTCAGTTAGATGGCTTCAAAGATAGAGTATCCTAAGCCAGACATGGCCACAATTCTTAAAGCCACTATGGGTACTGGTGTGAAAGCACCGAAACCTTCTTCCTCAGAGGCCAAACGAGTAAAGGTGGGGCTAGAGGGCCTTAACAAGGACATAGTAGGAAAAAGAGCGGAGAGGGATATTCCTAACAAAAATAAGTCAGTGGCCAATAAGGGCAATGAGGTAGCTGAAGATCCCCCAAAGAAGAGGAAGCTGACCAACATCAGCGAGTCTTCGGCAGCTTTGGGGCCATTGTGTCCCATGGTGGAAAGGGGGCCTCCAAACAGCCAAAACTACTACAAACGTTAATTGATGCTGCGATAAGGAGGTAGGTTCGGGAGGCGAGCAATAAGGCCGATAATGTTACACTAGTGGATAGAGAGGCCCCTAAAAAGATAATGGAAAAGACCCTAGGAAAGTCTGGAAACTTCCTGGGAGGACGTAATAGTAAGATCCCTCCGGCAGCGATAGAGATGCTGCCTGTTGAGGCTCGAAGTGCCAATGAGGTCTTCAATAAATTTTGGACCGAAAGATGGAAAGACTATGTGTCCACTTGAAATACAGTGGGCTTCACTACTACTCTCGTGAGATAAAGTGCCAGGACTTTTGGAGTAGCCCTCGAATGTTAGGAAGCATTGGCTGACATTCAATAGAGGAACATGGCCTTATATGAAAAGTCGAATGTCATCAAGACGGAGTTGAAGAGGGTGAGAGCAAAGACAGGGGAGCTAAAGGCTCAAAAAGTGGAGGACGAGGTAAATATAGCCTCTGCTCTAGCCGAGGTTGAGGAGCTAAAGGCTCAGAAAGTTGAGGTTGAGGCAAAGATAGCCTCTGCTCTAGCTGAGGTTGAGGAGCCGAAGAAAGATGTTCATGAGTCGCAATGTGAGGTGGCCTTGCTGACCAAGAGGGTTGAGACCTCCAACAACTACCAAAAGCTAACGGCTGAGGCTTTGGAGCAAGCCAACTTTCAATTGTCCACCACCAAGAGGGCTAATGACTTCATAGAAAAGCAGGTGGATCAACTAATCAACGAATGTAGGAAGTATGAGTTAGATAGCATCGAAATGGGCGAAATTGTTGTGAGGACTTATATTGCAGATTTCCATCATACTGAAGAGTATCGATGCCTCGGCTCATATTGGAGATATGCTTATAATGAGGTGATTAACAGGATGGGAGGGCTATTCCTTGATCTCGACGTCTCAGAGCTGAGTGTTGAATTCATTGAAGAGGAAGTGCCTTAGACTCCTACTGACGATGAAGTCACTAAGGTGGTAATAGAGGAGGCTCCGAAAGAGGACACAACTACTGCTCCTTTGACTAAGGTCTAAGCTCCGGTAATTTCCATAGAGGCTAAAGCTCCTTCACCTCCCAAGGAATAGGCTAGATTTATTTTGATTGCAATATTTATAAAGCCTTGGGGCCTCCAATTGTATTTATTATCTTAATGCAAAAACTTTTTTGATTTGCTGCTTTCAATTTCCCGTTGCTTCTTCTTCAAAACGATTGGACCTCGACTAGGCATTAACCACAATATGCTGATTTGATCTTGACTGAAGTGCAATAAGCTGAACTTAATTAAATGAAGTCGATCGAACTCTATGTTAGGATCAATATCTGAATGGAATAACATGAGCTGACTGAACGTTATTAAACGTGACTGAATTGGTTAAACTTAGGCTGAATTGACTTGAATAATTATCATATTGTTCATTTTGGTTGAACCTTTTGAAGGTTATCGCTCATTATGGCTGAATTTTCTGGCTGAATCTTAAATTTACCCTTGTTGTTCAACTTTACGAAAGGAAGGTATGTGCTGATGCACGCTTCCTCACACAATTGATGGTTCATCCATGTGAAGGCTTCTTCCTTGACGTTCAGCCTCATCAAAGAAAGGCATGTGTTGATGCACGCTTCCTTACATGGTGGATGGTTCATCCATGCGAAGGCTTCTTCCTTAACGTTTAGTCTCGTCAAAGGAAGGCATGTGGTGTCAGTGTTGGGGTTCAAATGAGGCGGTCCTTTTAGGGACTTCGTCCTCTCCTCCAAGGCTCCCACGCTTTGAGGAGTTGCTGCGAGCTTTCCTTTGGACAAAAGTTTTTCATTTATTTACAAAGGCTGGGAAAAACCTCCAGCTATGATTTACATTTACTAATAATACGTGCGTAGGTGTTCAATGTTCCATGGATGAGGCTAGATCTTTTCATCATGTCTTTAATCTAGTAGGTTCCAGGCTAAACTTTCTTCTCAATGCGGTATGGTCCCTCCTAGTTAGATCCTAAGGTGCCTACCCCTGGCTTATTGGTGGACAAGAATACTATCTGAAGCACCAAATCATTTACCCAAAAGGACATCTTCTTTACCCTGGTATTGTAATATCGGGGTCATCTTCCTCTGGTACTTGGCCATTCTGATCTGGGAATTATCTCTCTTTTCTTCAAGGAGGTCCAGTTCGCATCTTCTCATTTCTTTATTATTTATTTCCTTGAAGTGTAACCGTCTAGGAGATGGGAGACCCACTTCGACGGGGCTCATAGCTTCGGCTCCATATGTAATAGAAAATGGGGTTTCACCTGTTACAGTTTAGCTAGTAGTTCGGATAGCCCACAGGACCTGGGGTAACTCATCTACCCAGGCTCCTTTTGAGGCATCAAATTTCCTTTTCAGGGTATACTTGATCATTTTATTCACAGCCTCAACCTGTCCATTGGCCTGAGGGTGATGCAGGGAGGAAAAATAATTCTTGATGCCCAATTCCTCACACATTTTTCTGACTTTGTTGTTATCAAACTATTTGCCATTGTCTGATATAATTGAATGTGGGATACCGAACCTATAGATGAGGTTTTCCCAAAGAAATTTGGAAATATTGGCCTTAGTTATCTTGGCAAGCGGCTCGACTTCTAGTTAATAGCAACGATTGCAAAGTTAGCACTTCCTCTTTCTTTGGTGAGAGGTCCAATTAAATCAATCTCCCATTTCGCAAACGGCCAAGGGCTAGATACCACGTTTAGCTCATGTGAAGGCTGCCTCGGGATGGTGGCGAAACGTTGGCACTTGTCATATTTTCAAATAAACTGTTGCGCATCTTTTTTCAAGGTGGGATAGTAGTACCCTTGCCTCAACACTTTTTGTGCCACGACCAGCCTTTAGTATGATTGTCACAAATACCTTCATCGATTTCCCTATGCGCATAGTTTACTTGTTCTCCCCTAGTGCATCTCAGCATGGGTAATGAGAACCCACATTTGTACAATACATCATCCTAAAGGATAAAGTGAGCAGCCCTTCTTCTGAGCTTTTGAGCTTCTTCTTTCTGAGAGGGCAATGTCTGATCCTTTAAATAGGATATAAGGGGCTTCATCCAAAGAGGCGTATCTTCTACCCACATTATTGTCCCACTCGATCGAGGCTCTGGAGAGGTGTTCAATTGGAACTACTGTAAGTAATTCAGAGTCTTTACTACTCGCCAGCTTTGCTAAAGCATCAGTATGAGCATTGTGGGATCTAGGTATTTGCATTAGTTCAAACCTTTCAAAGGAGGGGATGAAACTCTTTACCAGTTTTACATAGGCTGCCATAGTCTTGTCCCTGGCTGAGAAATTTCCATGAACTTGACTAACCACCAATTGGGAGTCACTGCTAATGATGAGCCTCTTTACTTGCAATTCTTTTGCTAGTCGAATGCCAGCTAGGAGAGCTTCATAATCTGCTTCATTGTTGGTTACCTTAAAGTCAAACCTTACAGTGCATGTCAGCTTATGTCCGTCTGGGCTGACCAGTATGATCCATGTTCCTGACCCTGTGTCTTCAGAAGACCCATCAACAGAGAGTCTCCATATCCGAGGTTCGAAGGGTCCCGTTTCCTTCTCAATATCTGGTATAGGGATGAATTCTGCCACAAAGTTAGCTAAGGCCTGTCCCTTGATGGATGTCCTTGGTTTGTAGGTGATGTCAAATTTGCTAAGCTCAATGGCCCACTTAAGAAATCTTCCCGAAGCATCAGGCTTTTGGAGCACTTGTTTGATAGGGTAGTTCGTTAAGACATGGATGCTATGAGCCTGAAAATATGGCCTCAACTTCCTCGAAGCTATCACTAAAGTGAGGGCCAACTTATCCCTATTAGGATATCGAGCTTCTTCTATAAGAAGCGCTTTGCTAACATAGTATACTGGTAGTTGATGGCTATCTTCTTCCTTTATTAGAACTGAACTCAGAGCCTCTGAAGTTACTACCAAGTATAGGTGTAGTACCTCATGGTCCTTTAGTTTGGAGAGGAGAAGCGCATGTTCGAGGTGCTTCTTTAGCTCCTGTAGGGCCAGTTCACATTCTTCTGTCCATTGGAACTTGTTCCCTTCTTTGAGGATTTTGAAAAAGGGTAGGCACTTGTCGGTTGCTTTAGAAATGAAGCGGTTCAGGGTTGTAACTCGTCTGGTGAGGCTCTATACTTCTTTCAGCTTATGGGGTGACCTCATTTCAATTAAAGCCCTGACCTTTTTAGGGTTTACTTCAATGCCTCTTTGGTTGACAATGTAACCAAGGAACTAGCCGAATGACACCCCAAAAGCACATTTTAAAGGATTGAGTTTCATTTGATACCTTCGCAGGATTTGGAATATCTCACTGAGGTGGACAATGTGATCCTCTGCTTTCAGGCTTTTCACCAGCATGTCGCCCACATAGACATCCATTGTCTTACAAATGAGGTCGGCAAACATTTTGTTAACCAACCTCTGATATGTCACCCCGACATTTTTCAATTCGAAGAGCATTGCCTTGTAGCAATAGAGCCCTTTGTCTGTGATGAAGGAGGTGTGTTCTTCATCTGGTGGAAACATGAGGATTTGGTTGTATCCGGAGTAGGCATCCATAAAGTTGAGGAGTTCATGTCCCGCAGTTGAGTCCACCAGCTGGTCAATGTTTAAGTGATGACAGCTGACCTTGGGATCGATGCCTATCATGTCGTCGTGCTTTTAGGCGAACATATCTAGGTTTTAAGGTAAGAAGTTTTTCAACTTCTCATTTATTTCTGGTAGTACATTGCTCCCCACCTGTAGGCATTTTGTTGGATCCACAGGGTCAGTTGGCAAGGTCTCCAAGTCTTCCATTGGGGCAGTTTGAGGCTTACAGTCAATAATTAGAGGATCCAGCTCTTCCCCGTTAATTGCATCTTCAACGACTTTCCCTTGTGCAAGGGCTTATATTACTCCGAATTTGCCTCCTTCTTCAGGGGCTTCGGCTATAAGGACATCTGTCCCTTGTTCTGGGAGGTCGTCTATATCAACGTCAGCAAAGATGACGCGTGTTCTTGGTTTTACTTTCTTTAAAGAATTGGAGTAGCATTCCCTAGCTCCTCTCTGATCACCCTGAATTGTGGTAATGCTATTTTCAGTTGGAAACTTCAATCACAAGTGATGAATTGAGGTGACTATCCATAGCTCCTTTAAGGTAAGTCTTCCAAGTACCCTGTGGTAGGCAAATCAATTATCAACTATGAAGAATTACATAAAATGGCGTGTAATCAAGTGTTCCACCCCTATCTCTATTACTAGAGTGATTTTGCTTCTTAGGATGATGCTATCTCCTATGAAGCCATACAAGGGGCAACTCATTGGGGTCAGTTCGTGGTCCACCTTCATTAATTGTTCCTCTTGGGATGATGTTGTCCCCTGTGAAGCCGTACAAGGGGGAGTTCACGATCCACCTTCATTTTGTCAAAGGTTGTGCCAAATATGATGTTAACTGAGCTTCCATTATCCACCAACATTCTCTTCAAGCCATTGCGGGCTACGATGCCCTTATTACTAAGGCGTCACTGTAGGGATAATGTACTCCCATCGTATCCTCCTGTGTAAAAGTGATTGGAGGGATTGCATTTCCTTTCGGAGATTTGGTTCACTATGTAGCTAGTCATGATCGAATCTCATGCCTTCCTAGCATAGTTCTTTTGGGAATTTTTAGAATCCCCACCCACATGAGGACCACCAATGATTGTGTTAATTTCTCGAACGGGTTCATGCTCGTTATTTGGTGGGGGGCCTAGCCGTTGCCTTTGACCTTCTCTGGGTCTTTCAGTGTCATTTTTCCTTCCTCGCGGAGGGTCGTTCCTGTAAGGTCACTGCTGTTCATTGTTTCGAGGCTATTGACCCTGTCTATTTTGAGTATTATTTGGGGGACGTCTTGCAGCGTCCCTGCAATCCTCTGTCCGATGTCCATAAGACTGGGAGAAATACTGTGGCACTTTATCCCCATTTCTAGGTTCAGCACCTTGTTCCCTACCTCGCCCTCTCTGTGGGCGCCTTGGGTTAGGTTGATGTCGATGCATTTTGACACCAGGATTGACCTTTTCATTGGCTAAAGTTGGTACTGTGTTGAGCGTTGCAGCAGGCAGTTATCGTCCATGGTTTATTAGAGCTTGAATATCCATCAAATGGAAAGTAGGACCTCTTTTCCTTTGCATTTGTGCAGGCGGCAGACCTTGGTTGGCCCTATTCCTATGATATTTCAATTCTTCATTGAGAATCTCGTGCCTTATCATTTCTAACAGGGCATCATAGGTGGCAGGATCCCTATTTTGTACATATCTCCAGAAAAGAGAGTTCATGTCTAATCCTCCTCTTAGGGCAGTCAATGCTTTTCTATCCGTAACTTGTACATAGTATGTCATCTCATCAGTGAAGCGTGAAATGAAATTTTTCAATGATTCACCTTGTTGTTGTCTCATATCTTGTAACCTTTGGATGGGCTTTTCTCCTTCTTTGCTGGTTGCGAATCGTTTAGGAAAGTCTTTTTGAGGTCGGGCCCGCTCCTGATGCTTCCCTCAGTTAGTCTGGGGTACCAGACCTCGGCCCCTCCCATCAGAGT
>CAIGRF010141465.1:0-18930 GCA_903798235.1 Fraxinus ornus
ATTAAGTAGAAAAAGTTGAGTCAAATTGCAACAGTAAATGGCACCAAAAAGAACTGTTTATTGACCTGTATATAAACGTCAAATATCCGTCTTCCAAGACTCTGGAAAGAGTCATTATCTCTGAAAACTATCTCTGCAAAGTGAAGTGTCACGGTGTAGTTTCCATTTGCTAAGCAACGCCCGTAATAAGTGAGAGATAAAGGAGATTTACACGCATTTGTATAGAGTTCAGAGTCCTTCATTTTCAGCACAGACACGTTTTTTGTTGTATAGTCATCATTTGTTTTGTTCCAGTCCCAGAAGTGTCCTGTACTACTAGTTCCCCAGTTCTCTTTTGAGTAAACAAATTTTGCTGAACCTCCTGGTTCATCATCAGCTTCAAATTTTCTTTTGCCAATCATAGCTTCCCTTCCACCACAATTTACATAAAAGGAATACCAATCTGGGAAAACCCAAAGCAGATTTAAGTTCTTAAAGCTATAATCTTTGGACCGTAAAATGACAGAAGTGCTGTAACTATATACGATATCTAAAATTACTACTGCATTCCTTTTGCTTTTAGTTTTCAAGTTGAGTAACGTTGCTAACTTGATGGCATACTACGTAGAAATGCTTGGACGATGAGATTCGAGTGAACAATCGAGGCTTATCTAGTAAAATGAAGTACCTACCCTTTGAACAAGGAATGAGGCACTTCCCAAGTTCTCTGTGTTAAGTCATAAGGAAAGGGGGCAAAATGAATAATATGGTATACAAAGTTATGTTAAAGTCACAATAATCTTCTAACTACATAAGAAGAAACTTAAAAACTTACGAACTGTTTACTCCACTAAAGCTTCTGAACAAGTTTCTGATGCAGAAAGAAAAGAAGAAAACAGATTAAAGGCCTATGAAGAAGCATACAAAAAGAAAGCATGTGAAGAACAATTGGGGCATACAGAGTTTCCTTGCAAGTTGTTGGTACAGAAGTCTCATTGAAGTTATTGTAAGAAAGATCTATGTGGCTGCAAATGCACGTAATATCTCTTTTAGAACTTATTTCAATCCACCAAAAAAATGAAAGAAAAGAACCAATAAATGACATAGGGATAGAAGTCCAGCAATATGTAGTGACTAGAGTAAAAATGAGAAATTAATTGCTTTTGAACTTATGAGACTTGTCCCATATCTTAAGGTAAGCTTAAACAAAATGATGGAAAGAGTATGTCTGGATACAAAGATGTCAATAGAGATCCTAAGAGAAATGGGGAAATCCCATTTATGTATGAATTTGAGGACACGGTCATGTATGATGGACAATGCTGCTATCAAATCACAGAGATATTTTGTATAATAAAAAACATAGAAGTGAACTTACTACTCATCACTTTTGCTCATGATCCAGTCTGGAATTTTCCCAGTAAGAAAGTTACTAGTCAGATAGCTAATCACAAACACAAAATTCAAATACAATCAAAAGTTAGATTACAAACTAAATACTGAAAGCAAAAGAACATGAATGATGAACGGAATATCATGAAAGAACAGATGTATAGGGGCATATTTGAATGACGCTTGAATACTAAGGATTGAATATGAACTGGAAATCCTTAAGTTTGGTTACAGTGGTCCTTATTACTTGTTTGGAAATAAAAAGCAGGATTTAGGATTTGAACATGAACAACGTCTTCCATTGTCATGCTTCTATGTATGACTCGTGAATGACAGACCAAGGCTTTCGTACAAATCAATTGAATAATATCATAATAATTTACTTACATGAACTTTAGACTTGATAGGCCTTCTAAATTTGGAACCTCTCCTTTTAACTTGTTAAAGCTCAGATCTCTGTGAATACACCACAAGAGCATATCTTATGATCAAGCACAGACTTTCTCAGCTTAAGAACAATATGGCAGTGCATATTTATCATAATGCAGAAAAATGACCTAAATTTTGTATGATATCCAGAAAGAAAGAAAAAAGATGTGCACAAAAGCAATGGAAGCACAGGAAAAGAAACAAAATTACTCTTAATATTGGTCTTGGGAAATACTACTGTGGCAAGCTCTTGTATGGTATGAAACTTCACAATCTGAAAATGCACTTCGTCGATCCTCCGTCTTTTCACATAGCCACCACACACAATTATATTCAAGCAGTGTTTTTTTGTGGCACGGAGTACAGAAAATTCATGATTTTGGTTACTATCTTCAACAAGTAACAATGGAAGTTCCTGTTAGAACCTGTTACAATTTTAGCGTGACCCGAATTCTTGTTAAGTATTTGATTAGAAATACTTTTGGAGGAATATTTTGAGTTGTTTGTTTGTTTTGGAGAAGCCTTGAAAAAGTAGAAGATTACAGGGTGTCAAAGAAGACAAAAATTGGACCAAGGACATATTTTGGACAGATATTTGGCACCCAATCCAGGCGCCTAGGCACCATTCGGAGTGTTTTGGTAGTATTGTCCCCAAACGCAGTGTCTGAGCCTATGGATGCAGCATTCGAGCGCTGCCTTGGCAGCGAGCTAGGCTGCTCGAGCGACAATGTTATCCGGGGAAATTAGGTTTCTCGATTTTGGCAGTTTTTGGACTCCTATTCAACCTCTTAAGTATTTCATTATTGGTTTTACCCATTATATAGGGATTTCATCTTATATTAAACTCTTGATGTATTAATTCTCCTAGTATGTTAGAGATTTTACATTATAAATATGTGGTGTATTAAACATTTTTGAAAGAGCGAGAACATAACAAAAGAGAGGATCTTGTTTATAGAGAAAGACTCGCAGATAGAGATATCCAACAGAGAGTCTAGTGAGATCCAATCTAACATATTATAACTCTTTACTTTTGATTAGTGAACTCCCCGCCTCTTCCCGTGGTTTTCCTGTACATCTTGTGTTCTTGTGATTACCTACCTGGTTAGATTGTTAACAGTTCCAATGCCTCCCAAATAAATGGTGATTTCCAGAATAAAAGAAGAGGAAATAAGAACTGTGGTTGTGAGAAAAGTTTATGCAACTCTTGAACTTCAAAATCCTATGAACAATTAACTTCTCTAAATATGAAAAGAGAAAAAAACTAAGGGCATGTTTTCTTTATCGTTTTCAAGCCGTTTTCCAAAACAGTAAAAACTCGTTCTTTTTCCTATTTTCAAAAACGCGTTTTTGAAAACAAGTTAAAAATTTACAAAGAGTATTTTCAGTTATAATCAAACCAAAATTTTCAAAACGCGTTTTGGGTGTTTTCAAAACAACTTTTTAAAATGCCAAAAAGAACACATTTTCAACAATCTCAAACTGGACACTCAAAACCCAAAACCCAAAATGAATTCAAAACTCAAAACACAAAACTGAAACACAAAGAGAACAACCCCTAAAATGTTAGAGGGAGTCCAGGACCAGGAACTTCTGGAAATATTCTTTTGAGTAACTCATAGAGTTGGCATTTAGCCATGAGAATACTGAAACGAGTATGATGTGGAGTGTAAAGGTAAAAAGAAGAAAAGAGGTACTACTGCTAGAATCATTACTTACAGATACTTCAATCCTGCCATATCTGCGAGGTAGCTAGGAATTGATCCAGATATGTTACAACTCCTTAACATCCTGCAAGCACACAACATATGTATAAAATTATATGGTTCTGATAGAAATTATTTAACTCTAAGTTGTTTATTGATTTAATGACATTTACTCACAACTTCTCCATCATTTTCATGTCTCTTAGCAGTGGAAACGTTTTTGAAGCACCTCCATTCAAGTCACTAATCCTTCTGCAGAGCATAGATATCACACTAGATCAGTTGTCATCTTTACTATCAATGTTCAGTAAATGAACCTAATGATAAATATTGACAAATTGAAATCTGACTGTATAGGTTTCAACTCACAGTTCAGTTAAATTTTTCAAGATGGAAATACTAGAAGGTATGGGTCCTTCAAAACCACTTCCTTGCATCTCTCTGTTGATAATAATGTAAGTAAACAAAAGTCGCAAATAAAAATTCTGCATTTTGGAAAATTTTCATTTAGGATTGGACTTACAACTTCCGAAGGTTTGCCCAGCCCTGGAAATTAGGTAATTTTCCAGTGAAGTTGTTACTGCTTATCCTACTGCATTGGCCCCCGAAAGACATGTTATCATTAAAATAGAAGAAAGCAGTATCACTTTTTCGGATAAAAAATTTTATACTTGAAGGAATGTGTGGTAAAATACTTACAGTTCTGTCAACATTTTGAGATTATTTAATTCAATCGGCAACTCACCGGTGAGATTGTTATCACTTAGAATGCTGCAATGACAAAAAGACAAGTTACATAAATGGGTAAATTACAGCCACTGTCCCCAACTTTTGTTGGAGTAATTTTCAAAAGAATGTCGTTTACACATTGGTAGATTAAATTAAGGAAGGAAATATAATTCAAGAAGCGCTGGATTAAGATGGGACAAGAACTAGAGACAAGGGAATGAACCATAACTTGAGCCAGCTTTCAAACACAAACTAGTGGGCGAAAGGCTAGCGCACATGTGCTAGCTGAGTACATGTGCACTGCCTGGATGGCGCAGGGCGATGCCTGTGCTGGGCATCACACTGCTTGGCAACACGACACATGAAACTAAAATCAGTTTTCACTCTAAAATTTTCTACACTTTCTTACGTCCAATACCAACTTTGTGCATTCATTTTTTTTTTTTTTATTATTGTTTGTACTTCATCGTGCTGCAGAGATAAAGTACAAACTTCGAGTATAGTCTTCAGATTCTTTGATGTTTGAATTGTCTTCATGCTTGTACAACGCAGAAAACACAAAAAGGATTCATTATATTGTGGAGGCATATTTGCAGTCTCGTTTAAATTACAGATTGGTGAGGACAAATAACATCTCAAGGAAAGTGGCATTTGAAGCAGGTATTGTTTAAGTTCGAGTTTCTTCAATATTCCAACTTCTAGTTCGTCTACTTATCATCTCAAGACTAATTCCACCAACAATTTTAAGACATTATTTCATTGTTGCCATTTGGACATGCGTACACACACTTGGAGTTGAGAAGAACGGAGGCAGAGTTTTCTCTACTATGCGTACGCACGGTTTTGCCTATGCGTACGCACAAGCGCTAGTTTTTGATTTTTCCGTTTTGGCACCTTTTGATCAATTCTTCCATCTTTTCATGGATGGTTGGCACCCATACGAAGGAGTATGATGGAATTCTATATATAGGTGTAGAATCCATGTTTTAGATATATCAATTCTCACTTTATACTTTGAGTTTTATCCACAAACTCTCTCAAATTAAAACTTAGAATTATTCTTTATATTCTCTTCTTGTTCCTTCCTTCCGGGTTTCAATTGTGCTAATTGCAACCCGGATTCTAGACTTGAAATCCGCTAAAGCTATTTGCATGTTGGTCATTTAGCATTCTCATTACCGAGAGGGCGCAAATATAGATTTTATGACAACATTCTATGTGATTCAAGTCTTGTTTATATATTCTTATTCTTTCATCTTGTTTTTCGATTGTTACATATATTTCTGGAATTTCTTATACTCTCTTTTGAAAGCATCGTTGGAGGCCTTGATATCTACTTCGGAGAACCATTTTCTCAACAAAAATTTAAAGAAAACTTTTTGTCAAGTTACTTGAAATAAAAGATTACATAGGCAAAATTTTGAATATGTTTCTGTTAGTCATAAAATTAGTTTGGATAGCAAACTAATAGCGTTAGTACAAAATGTTGTATATTTAGAAAGATTAATTTCTATGATATGCGAGTTTAAAATTTGTACGTAACTTGTATATCATAAAATGTTCATCATTTAAATTGTTGGACATAAATGTTAGTATATATCTTCCCCAAAGGATTCGATTTTGGAAAAGGAACTAGCACAACAAACTCATTGATTCAGGACCTAGTCGATCTTCAATAGCAGTGTAAAACTTAGGTCCTAGAAATTAGTGAAGGAGATTGAATGGATTGCTTGATCAAAGATGTTGACTCTTTGTTCTTTTGCTACGAGAATTAAATATTGATTCACAATTGATAAAGGTATATGTGACTTAACTAATAGATCTTGGTTTAAGTAATTAATTATACAAGATCAATGGATTGAAATAATCTGGCTATGGCATGTTACAATTTATATAAGGCCTTGATTCGTTAAATGTCATAGGATTGGAATGTAAGTCACTTGAAACATCTATGTTCTTAGGTTCGATATCAAACAGGTGATTGCAAGAACTATTCATTTTGTACCTATGTAAGTGTGGTTGGTACACATGACAATAAGGGAAAAGATAAATTACTTGGCTTTTAATAGAATATCTATGGAATAATCTAGTTACTTGAGTATTCTTGATTAAGTCTATCTATATGAGTTCAGGGATGGTGCCATCTTTAAAGTGGCTTGGATAGCTACTTAAGACATTCATGAAAATTCAGGCTTAGCCATATAGGGTTGCTAGTTCAAAGCTTGTCTACCATATTACCTTGATTAAATATTTTACAACAATTTCACTAAGGTTGAAATCCAAAAGACACCTTCATTTCTGCTTAAAGTTTATGAAGTTTACAAGATAGATTTTCAATTCTGGATGATAGATTTTCAAAACTATCATTCATTTTGAAAATTGTGGAGGATTGTTGGAGTAATTTCCTAATGAATGTTATTTATACATTGGTAGATTAATCAAGGAGGGAAATACTTCACGAAGCATTGGATCAAGATAGAACAACAACAAGAGACGAAGAAATGGACCAAAACTCGGGTTAGTTTGCAACATAAACTAGTGCAGGTATGCCAAAGGAGTGCATCTGCGCTAGTTGAGTAATGGCAGCGCATGCGCTGCCTGGTTGGTGCAGGTGCACTGTCGGCTAGTGTACCAGTGCTGTCAAGCGACACCATTAATGGTGTGTTTTCGTCCCTAACTGACATTTGAAATCAGTTTTCACTCTACCATTTTCTACACTTATTTATATCCAAAATATCAACTTTTGTGCACTCATATCTTCTCAAATATTGTTTGTAGTTATCATACTGCAGAGATAAAATAGAAACTTCGGAGTAGACTTTGAATTCTTTGGTATTCGGTTGCCTCCATGAGTACAAGATGCAGACAACACTAAGAGGCTTCATTGTATCTTGGAGGTGAATTTTCTATTCCCGTGTGCATCACAAATTGGTGGAAACAAATAAAAGGTCTTAAGAAAAGCAATATTTGTTACGTGCCTTGAAGTCGGTACAGTTTAAGTTAGAATTTTTGCAATATTCCAACTTGTACTTCGTTTAAACATCATCTCAAGACTAAACCCCCGAACACCTTTGAACCTCATTACTTTAACTTACCCTATATAAATTCAATCAGTTAATTTATTAAGATTTGGATGATCGACAAGGTCTTACAGATTAGCTAAATTGAGCAGCTTCCCTAGTTCTGGTGGAATGGTCCCGCTAAACCTGTTACTCAGCAAATCCCTGAAAGTTGAATAGATTCAAAATTACAATTAGAGTTCCAAGAAAATATATCCACTATCAAACAGAACATTCGTGGTGTTTGTTTGTTTTTGTGTGAGTGTCTGAGTGATCATATGTAGAGAGTTTTAGATATAGATAGATCAAGGGATCAATTGATATATATAGTGGGGGAGATTGCTAGATATATAGGAACTCACATAATTACAAGGCTAGTAATGTTTCCCAAGTATTTTGGAATGGGTCCAGATAAGCGGTTCACGCTAAGATACCTACATCACATATACTTCATCGTTAACTGAGGATGTAGAAATTACATCATTGCCAAAAATCAACTACGAAGTAGCTCACATGTTTTCCAGTTTGGTATGAACCCAATCTTTGGGTATTGTACCACTGAGGTAGTTGCAAGTAAGATCAGTGCAGCCAATAGATTAAGAGTGAGATCCATACTTGTCTTATCCTTTTGAAGCAAAAAGCTGAGTAGATTTAATAAATTGAAAATAAACTTGGAATATCTTGCTACATTGTCTTGAGGTAGGGTAACTTTGCCAGTGATGGCGGAAGGACACCTGCCAAATCCTGTCCTTTTAAAGATCTGTTTGTAAAGAAAAAAGAGGCTATCTTTAGCATGAAGAGTTCTCATCTATCTAAATTTTACAAGTGCGACAATTAAGTTTCTTGAAAGGTAAAAGAAACAAAGCGAAAAAATCATTCCGAATGGATTTCGAAGGAAATGATACAATATATTAAACTCATGTTTGGTGGGGATTATTTTTAGCAAATTTTGATAAAAGTTGATTAAATGTGCGGTTGAAAAGTTGTGAATCCCTTAAAATATGGTTACAATTAATTGTTAATTTTTACTTAGATTATAAAGATATAGATTTTAATCCTACTATAAATAGGGGCTAAATGTATAGATTGGTTGAATTAAAACAACTAGTTAGAGTGGCTTCATCTAGAAAACACTACAAACGTCGTTGTGAGATTTCATTTTCAACTTGAACTTATCAATCAAAAAAGTAACTTGAAACATTGACATGGTGAAAAATACAGTTGTATGCTTGACTGAATGGAGAAAAAGAACTTTTTTATGGTTATATCACTAGGACAGTTTATTGCAGAAATTCCTATACATATACTAAGAGCAAATCCTGGTTAAAAACGATGAAGATAGAGACTAGCAATATAAAACAGACTATAAAAGGTCAAGTTTGATTACTAGGCAGCATAAGTTCTATTGAGGTTTAAGCACGAAATAAGTACAATAATTCCAACTTAAAATATCATTTTAAGAATTGACAAACAGCTAATCAACCATCATATGGTATTCCATGTCTCAAAATCCGATAGTAAAAACCCCATATTTAGCTGCTACAAGATCAATAGAAGCAGAATATATTCTCTGTGTGGTTCCTGATTCCTTGCAATTTTATAGAACAAATGGCTATTTCTAAATCAGTTTTAAACTAATGAAAAAGATGATAAATTTCTTCAGCGGGAAAACCTACATTGATTCTACGTGGCATATATCACCAGGGAAAGAGCAATTGCAGATGATGGAATTGTTGTACAACGGCATACTGGGTATTTTATTTGTTAACCAGTTTGAGCTTTTTTCACAAGGATTCAGGTTGAAGTCCCAGTCCTTTTTGTCCAACTGTTGAGCTATTTCGCGAAGAGCATTCTCTGCAAAAATCAGAACTCTATTCAAAAATAGAAATGCGATCGGATTCATGTTGATCAAAGCGGATTTTTAGAAATAACCTGAAATTTAATGGAAGGCTAAAAAGTGAATGGAAAAGAAAGAAATGGTTTACATAAAAGAAACGATCCTTACTTTCCTCCTCAGGGAAATATCCACTCCGTGCTAAAAGAATTGTTGCTTTGAAGAAAAGTAATATCGTCAAGGTGAACATAAAAATGAGAAAAGCTTTAGACATCTTTACGCCTCAGTTTAATATTCATCACGCCGAAACAAGCACATGTATATATATATGAGAGAGAAGAGATTAGAACTTCGGTTAATGATGACTTTAGCATTCGATGAGACGGTAAACAAGGTGGGACCTTCAATGTTCCGCGATAACATGAGCCTAACATTTATTTTACTTTCTTTCGTCAAAAGGCAATTTTTAAGACAGGACATCATAAATATTTTCTATTTCCTCCTTGTTAGATTTTAGATGTTTTGTGATTGACAATTCTATAAATAAAAGGATTGAATTGTACTATATTTAAAAGTCAAGGAGTAATGTACAAATATATCAGGTCTAGGATTCGAGAATGGCAAAAGGAGGAAAACGGCGAGGATTTTCGCTAGACTGTCACCAAGGTTTGGCTATCGTCGCGGATTGTCGCCCCTCCTTCGCTCGAGCAACAGGTTGTTGCTCGACCGTAGCGAGCCCTTACTCGAGCGACATGGTTATCCGAGAAAAAATTATTTCGCAATTTAAAGGCTTTTTACCTGACACATTCGTTTCCTAACCTATCGTTTCCTAACCTACCTATATATACCAAAACACATCTGTGCGAAAATTTACAAAGTTGAACATTGAGAGAACTTCATGTATGAGAGATTCATTCTATTTTACCTTTCAACATTCGTCTATTTTAACTATTTTGGTGAGAAAAACATCGTTCCAATAATCCAAATACTAAACTGCATTTCCTTTACATTTGGTCAGAGTTCTAAAAATCAAGGGAAGTTGACAGGAGTTCTAGTCTGTGAAGAACAATGCGTTCTTCGTTGATCCAAGGGTAGCACGGGGGAGCACGGGATCCAGGGAGAGTTGTAAGGAGTGCAGTCGGGAGATCAGATAGTACGAGTCATTTAGTCTGAAAGACTGTAAGTTGTTAAAATCGTTTATAGTAGATTGTCTGCAAAGTTCCTAAAGTTTTTTCCAGTTGGGTTTCTCCGTGATTATCCGTGTCTTATTTACTGCTTTATTTATTGTTTTGATTGTCTGCAGTATTTAAATATAGAATTAAATTGACGTGATTGAATAACCATCTATAGATAAATAATTGGTGACATGTTGCTAATTAATTAATATTTTAATTTCGCATAGAATACCTATTCACCCCCTCTAAGTATTGTTATGGTCGAACTACACAATTTTTCAATTGGTATCAGAGTCTTATATCAATTCTTGACACTTATTATATTATTCTAGATGAGTCGGTCATTGTCCGTGCCTCCGTTATTCGACGGAGGCAATTATGTTTACTGGAAAGTTTGAATGAGAGCTTTTCTTAAAGTGTTGGATGAACGTATTTGGATTAGCATTCAAAATGGGTGGGCTCCGCCTACAACAACTGTTGCTAGTGTAGTTATACCTACTGATATCTCACTGTGGTCTAAAACATTTAGACTAATGTAATTGGAACAGTAATTATCGAAGTGTCATGAACTTAATTTGCTAAATTTCCGTGTTATGAAAAAAATGCTATTGTTCTTAATTTTTAAAATTTAAGTGCTATTTTTGTCATTTGCCTTTTCGTCAGCTTATCGCTAGACACGCTCAAGCGACAGCAACAGAAGTTATCTCGCTCGCTTGTCGCTTGACACTCGCTCGAGCGACAGGCCGTGTTTTTGAATCAAAATGTCATTTTTATGGGTTTTCACGCATTTTTTCAATTTCTTTCACTTGATTTCTACCCAATTCGAAACACCCACCCAAAATTATTGCTTTCCCATCATTTTGTTCGTCACACATCACTTGGTTGAGTTGGCATTTCATCAAAACATCGAATTTGAACGGTAAATTTCTAAATTTGTGATTTTTCACTAATTTTTGCAATTTCCTTTGAAGTTTTTCGTGTTTTGGTCATTATTGATTGGGTAATTAATGTTGCATTGCACATTTTGAACATTGTTATAGTTTATCACCATTTGTTACATGATTGTTCAATGAAAATCGGGGTTTTGATGTGGTTTTTGCATATTGTTGGTGTTGTTTTGGTTGTTCTTCACTTTAGTCACCCACATTGCATTTTTTGTTGATGATAATGACATGGGATTAGGTAAATATGTGTGGTGAGTTGGGAGCGTTGAGAGTTTGGTCATTGATTTGGTTGATTTTGGAGTGCATTTTGCTTTAGAGTCGATTTTGATTTTTGCATAGTTGAATTCGTTTGGGATTGTATGTTGTTGGTTGGAGTGTGTGGCTTGTTGGTGTCAGTTTGTGTGTTGGAGTCGTGTGTTCATATTGACACTGCACGATAACGTCATGACATCACGTCCCTGCGTCTAGACATCACGGCACGCGTCATGTCTTCACGTTACTTACGTCTAAGCATCACTGCATGTTGTCATGCATTCATGTTAGGGCACGTTGCATGTTGTCGTACTTGCCTCGTTTTGCGTGCATTCATGCATATCATGCATTAGTTCATTGTGTATCGAGGTTTTAATGTTGTGATTCATTTCTTTCAGATATCGCCAAGAGCACTACGACCCCTTTCACTTCTAGTACCTCAACTTCCTATAGTAAGTCTAGGTTTATCTACTCTGTCGCCCAAGACATATTTGGGTCACAGTTTTTTTTGTGTCCCATTCCTTTTGAGCGCGAGGTCATTATGTCTGACATATCCCCTGACATCGTTGCTATTTTCACTTTTCAGGATTAGGAGCCTTTATTGATAGAGTTAGTACCCCAGCCAAGTCTATTAGTTTAGGAGTTCTACACTAATATCCATGATGTTAGTGGTTCGACTTTTAAGGTTTTTCTTTTTAGGTAGGACAATTAAGATTACTCGGACGTTATCTCGAGTTTTATTTATATCCCCCTGGTCGTCCACCCCATATTTCCCTACCTTACTCCTGATTCACTTTTGACGGACTCATTAGTCCGTTCGACGATGTTTAACACACCGTTGGAGGGAAGTTCAGGTGTGATTCGCACCGATTCTCTTCCGATCGAGCACCAGATTTTGTTGCGCATTGTGTGCACGAACCTATAGCCTGTCTCCCACACTTCTTCATTATCGATGGAGAAGACTCGTTTTCTTTATGTCCTTCTGCATGGCAACTCCATTGATTCGCCTTCCTTTATATGACAGCAGATTTTGAGGGCCTTTCGTACTACAGGGACGAGGGTTGGCCTGCCCTATGCGTGTTTGATATACCGCTTAGTGACAACCTTAGGAGTCAATTTTTTCAAGGGAAGGTCCGAGGCGGGTTTCTCGGCCGATTGGCCATACTACCATCGCCTATAGTAGGTGTCATGCTTCTTCTGAGCCAGCACAGCCAGCTGACCCGACTGTGCCGACTGATTCGATTGATGACTTCATTTCCTTTGATCCATCCGATTTTCCTTTATTTTCTACTGCTCCCCAGCCCTCTGACCTCTACTTCGGTTCCTCCTCCTCCTGAGTCTGTACCTTCTGCTTCTGCTCCTATCGACCATTCAATCGCTTTTTTGGGTCAGATAATAGTTCTTATCGAACAGCAAGCTCGTATGATGGCAGAGATTACACAGCTACTTGCTACAATTGATTGACACAATGTCGAGTTCGTTACGCTTCAGGATGATATTGGATACATTCAGCATGGACTTCGATGGATTCGTCGCCACTAGGATGACGCTGCTTCTGAGGAGAGGACAAGCTCTGATGATGCTGCCGGTGCTTCCCAATTCTAGGCTTACCCTTTGTCATTGTGTGACAAAAAGAGAGAGCAGATAGATTTTTCACAGTATTTATGTATTTTTGTTGATATGGGGAGAGTAGATAGTAGATATCTAGATCTTATGCTTACATGATGTATCTATTTATCGATAATCTGGATGTAATTAAATTTTTGATATATATAAAAATGAAATTGAGTTTTGCATTTTATGTCTGAGAGGTTGTTGGGGGAAAGATATAGATACATTTGCCTACTGCATAAAATCATTGATCATTGATTCATATTTGACTCAAAGGCATTTTATTATTTAATTTCAGTTCTGCTAAATTAAGTTTGATGTTTTAGTAGTATCAATGTGTTTTCGTGGTATGTTGTGTTGCATTGTTACTACATCTTGATTTAGCATGCATATTAAAACTGAACAAGTCTAATTGATTCATAAATTGCCTAAATTTTATAAATTGTTTGAACTGTTTTATTATACAGTTTTTCACACATTTTACACTGGGTGCTAATTCAACTGCATAATTGTTCAAGTCGGTCAGTTTGTCATAGGTCTTGAGTCTGTAATTTATTTTTTATTACTGCATTGACTTAGTTAGTAGTTTTGTCACAGAATGTCAAATGGGGAGTTTTTTAGGCTTTAGATGTTTTGTAATTGGCAATTCTGTAAACAAAAGAACTGAATTGTACTATGTTTAAAAACTCAAGGGGTAATGTGTAAATAGTTGAAAATATGGTTATTAGGCACAGGGTTTGAGAATGGCAAAAGGAGGAAAAACAATGTGGATTTTCGCTAAACTGTCGCCAATGTTTGGCTCGAGCTACAAAAACATAAACATCGTCGCGAACTATCGTCCCTCCTTCGCTCGAGCGACAGGCTGTCGCTCGACCATCGCTGAGCCGTCGCTCGAGCGACATCGTTATCCGAGAAAATTTTATTTTGTGATTTAAAGACTTTTTACCTGGTCCATTCGTTTCCTAACCTACCTATATATATACCAAAACATATCTGTACGAAAATTTACAAGGTTGAACATTGAGAGAACTTCATCTGTGAGAGATTTATTCTATTTTATCTTTCAACCTTCGTCTATTTTGATTGTTTTGGTGAGAAAAATATCGTTCCAATAATCTAAATACCAAGCATTTCATCTACATCTGGTCAGAGTTCTGAAGATCGAGAGAAGTTGACTGGAGTTCTAGTCTGTGAAAAATAAGGTGTTCTTCGTTAATCCACAGGAGATAGACGATTCCACAATGCTAGGAGTGCTACAGGGTAGCAGATTCCACGAAGAGCTTTGGCAACTTGGTGTAGGGGAGCACAGGATCCAGAGAGAACTGTAAGAAGTGCAGTCTGGAGATGAGATAGTACGGGTCGTCTAGTCTGATTGTTTGTAAGTTGTTAAATTTGTTTATAGTGGAATGCCTGACAAAGTGCCCGAACGGGTCGTCTAGTCTGATAGATTGTAAGTTGTTAAATTTGTTTATAGTGGAATGCCTGACAAAGTGCCCGAAGTTTTTTCCAGTTGGGTTTCTCCGTGATAAATATTCAGATAAATAGTTTTTTAATTATCATGTCTATTCACCTCACAGTATAATTGGCTTCTCCTTATTCCATTTCATCAGCATTAATCTCTTGATTAATTCTCGTTCATCTTCTTCTTCTGAACGAGTGAACCTAAAAATACCAGTAGATAAACTGTCATTATCAGATAAAGATAACTGCGTGAGCGTGGGGCTAACTTGTAGAATTTTATATCAGACTGTCCGTAGTAACCTGAAAATGAAATCAGAGACTTCGCAAAGACTTGCCAGGGTCCATCACTAAAGACTTTTTCATCTGTATTCACATTCAGATAAACAGAGAATTTCATAAAGCATTCACATATTACAAAGCTACACTATTATGAATCAATTATAGATACTTGAATAAATATTTATTTTCAAATTGTAGAGATATTCACAATATTAAACACTATTTTCCTATATTTCGTTGCCTTATTAGTGTTCCGATCAAAACATTGATCAACTAGATAATACTGTGCATATTTTTTTACAAGAGTGGTGCGATCGCAGCACAACACATTGGAAAAAATAGAGATGTACCAAAAATACTACAGCCAATTTTCTTTGATCATTTAATTGTTTTGCCTCTTATATTAGATGTAATAAAATAAATAGACAAGGGTGGCAGAAGTTGTTTGTCTGTTTTTTGTTTGTTTTTTGTTTGTTTGTTTTTTTTTTGTTAACTTTAAAATATGGTGGAAGGTATTTTATGGCCACTATTTTCGCATCCCCATAATCGAAGTGGTCTCGTGTGTAGTCCGTATTGGTATTAAATCTATTTCCATGTTCTGGCGTTTCCAATTTCTTGGGTAAAATCTCCCAACTATATCTTAAAGATAAAGAAATCAAGCCTTGTACTCAGGGCTTAATTCTACCGACATAGGCTGACCAATCTGTCCCATTCTCATTATTGACGTACTTGTTAATATATTCAAAATGAAATTTCCATTTCCATCAAACATCTGACCACGTCAAAAGCATGGTTTGATAGTGATACAAATAGATTAATAAACGACAGATCCATTCAATTAAGTAGATATCGACATTTTACCTAGGTATTTATTAAGGGATATAATCCCACATCGAATAAAGATATAAACACAGATCAATTAATAAAGATATTGGACTACTCCTCTTAATAACGTTGACCTTTTAAGATGGACCCCCAAATCTTAACATGGCATCAGAGTCTATTATGCTCCAACGAGCGATTCAATCCCGTTAAGACTCCAAAAGTGAGCATGTGGATTTCAAGATTGGTCTGCTCAAACGAGCCACTATCTTGCGGGGGCGTGTTAAGGGATATAATCTCACATCGAATAAAAATGTAGACACAGACCAATTAATAAAGATTTTGGGCTACTCCTCTTAACAAGGTTGACCTTTTAAGATGGACCCCCAAAACTTAACATTATTTATTGACTTGAGCAGCAAAAAAAAAAAAAAAATTCACGTCAATTTTATCAATTTATAGGACTCAAAACCCCATTAGAAATTTTTTTCAGTTGTGCTAGCGCATCTCGAGTTTAAACCTATTAGCTTTAGTTAGGACTCACAAAGATTTGTTTGTTGAGCCCGACTTCAAGAGGTATTTTAAACTTAACCTTTATAATTTGATGTTCTACATCAATGTCTGGATCAAGTTTGCATTTGCATACGTTTGATATTGTTTAAAAGTTAATTTTCTAGACCGCATGCAAGTTTTGTTAGCAAAATAGAAAATCATTTTTGACAAAATAAGTAATTTAACAACAAATTTAATAAAATCCGAGTGATGTTATAAACGACACAAGTTGGCAGTACACGGGAATGAGTTAGCTAAAATCTTTTCACACGGGCAATTGTTGTATCTTTAAAGTTGACAGCAACAAATTACTCGGTATTTCTCCATGTCATAATGCACGTACCCTTGAAAAATTGCACGAGAAACTGCATACTAGACAATATTAAGAAAGAGATAAATTAAAATTTTATCCAATCATTGAAGGCTGTCTGAGAAGGGATCCTTCTCCATGTCAAACTGCATACTTTGTTAATCTTTGGAATTCAAATACGTGAGTGATTTATGGTATATGTATGTTTATGTGACATAATCATGTACTGAAATCTATTTCAAGGTAAAGCAATATAAGCATACAATATGATAAATCATACTTCCGTGGACAAAATTGTTTTCAAGAATTAACATGATAATTAGGACTAGATATTTAACACTGTAAAATTTAGATGTCATTTTGGTGTTGTTAAGAGATATAATTTCACATCGAAAAAAGATGAAAATATAGACTAATTTATAAAGGTTTGGATTACTTCTCTTAATAATATTGACATTTTAAGATAAAACCCCAAATCTATCAGAGTCTGTTAAGTTTTAACGAGCGATTCGATCCGATTAAAACTCAAAAAAGTTGAGCACACAGATTTCAAGATTAATTTAATCAAACGAGTCGTCATCTTGCGAGGACATATTAAGGGATAGAATCTCACATCGAATAAAGATGAAAATATGGACCAATTTATAAGGATTTGGACTACTCATCTTAAAAATGTTGACATTTTAAGATGAAACCTCAAATATTAATAGGTGTATGCTTTTAAATTCATGCAAAATCTCTCTCTCTCTCTCTCTCTCTTGTTGACAAAATTTATAATGTATTGAAATCTTATTTATAGATTAACAAAATCTGTTCTCTCTAAACAAAATTTAAATTAAAAATACATTTGCAACCCAAGGGCCTAAGTGATCATCCACAAGGAGATAAAAGGGAAGACGGTAATTAAAAAAATGAAAATAATAATAAACTTCACAATCTTTAAATAAAAAAAAAGAATATGCCGCTACTCAAAAGAAGTTGGAAACAAGACCACCTTCACCATAAAAGGACAAACTGAATGGACCCCTCCAAACTAAATGGGCCCACTTTTATGATAGAAATTCAGTATTTTATCCTAAAAAATCAAGCTTAGCCGATCCAAATCCATTTTTGAGTGTACCTCAAGCTTCAAAAGCTGTATTCTGGAAAATTAATAGATATTATCAGCGAATCCGACGGCTCATATTCCGCCTCAAAGAGTTCCCCTATTCCAAGGTCCACCGAGTGATAGATATACAAGTAACTCCAAAAAATAAAATAAGAAAATTCGAAAAACGACAAGCCACTTATAAATTGACACGTTTACATTTGTTAAATCACACGCTCCACAAAGAAATGCATCTGAATTATTCTCTGCCACGCGCCCCCCGCTGTTTAAATCAAGTTTAACTGTTTAAGTTTCCAATCAGGAATCAAGAAAACAAAAGCAGGTACACCAATAGTTTCAAGTAAGTTCAATTATAGGCAATTAAATAGTTTAAAATATTTTTTTATTAATCAAAGTTCGAAATAAATCAATTACTTATTTTTTAAACGTAACTCCTATAAACTTTATGGAAGTATCAGACGTGCAGAATTAGACACACAGATTGATAGGGGTTGAATATATTCCGATACAAAATATGTAATATAAAAATACATACTCATAGAATAGACACAATTCTATCCATTTTAGACAGTGTCAGTTCTGTATAATTTAAAACGAGCAAGGTAAAACATAGTCGTGTCAAGCTTAGAATGGTCGAATCATCTCAAAATTGAACCGTAACTTACTAGTTTAATTTAATATATAAACGTGCAACACTAGATTAGTATAACTTGATTTATTTTCCTTTTGAAGAAAGTGACAAACAAAGCTTGGTGGTCATTTTCTTCTTGCAGTTTACCCATTTTTTGCATTAATCTTAGTGGACATTTATAATATATTCCATTGAGGATAATGACCTTAACCTCATCCACTTGGTTTTCTTTAATTAAGTACTATAATACTTAGGTATTTGGTGTTTAACACGTAATATACTCATCACTTCCAAGACGTACGGTAAATATTATCAATATTTTTATTATTATTTTTAAAGTAGATGATTACATGGGCCATAGGCATCTATGTATGTTTAACAAGATTCTAGAATTACAGGGATTTTGGTTAATGTACGTAAGTTATTTGTACGCTAAATTAATGCCCAAGTCAATTACTTTTCGATTATTTTGGGCTCTTTGTTGAATTCTCACGCATTTAGTAAAAAATAAAAGTGTCTAATCCAAATTCAATAAACACTCTCTTGAATTTATCCTTGGCGTATCCATTCAAAGTCCAAATTCCTACTTTCTTAAATCATTCTATTCATTTTCCTTACTCAATTCTTTCTTTGAACTCCACAAAGGTTTTTTTTTTT
>CAIGRF010141546.1:0-17643 GCA_903798235.1 Fraxinus ornus
TTTTATTTTTTTTTGTTTATTATTTCTGGATCTGATTTAACTTCGTCCCAATTATATAAATACAGATCGTTTTGATGTATATAACAAGGTCCAATTTTTTTATTTTTATTTTTATTTTTTTGCGAACTAGCCATCTCCAAGGATTGAAGGTATATGGATCTGGATTAAGGCATGGACTTGACGGCCATGATCGAAGTAGTCGAAACAGTCTCATATCGCGAATACAAAATTGTGATAATTAAATCAATCATCTCTTCATCATTCAGCTTACGTGTATTATTTTTGCATATTGTTTCAAATTTATAGATTTTTTTGATTTTTTTGTTAAATTAATGGAATATATTGTAATTAATGCAATGGAGAATGAAAAGGTTGTTTGAAAAGTTTTGTCCTGTAAATTTTAATAGCTGGTAGAGCAACTGTAAAAAGCTTGGTAGAGCAAATGTGAGATGATGGAGTGTGTGTTTAACATTGGGAGTGGGTTTTTTTAATGAGGTGGGCCTCGAGAACCCACCTCATGTGAGAGGATGGGTCTGCCAAGCCTGTAACAGGCCTTTTACATGCCCGGCAGAGGAGATTAATTCTAAATAAAATGAGTAGTGCTATGGGTACATTGAGGGCTACATAAGGCTTGACATAATGGCCACATAGTAGCCTCCTATTGAAAGGTTGCCGGGTCCTCATCCAAATAAAATATGATAAAAGCGGTATGAAAGATTTGTACATTAAATAAATAAATTCTCGGAAGTATAATCGTAGCTTTAACTTCATATGAAACTTATACTTCTTGTAATAGCATTGTATACATTTTCATGTCGTGTTCTCACTCTATCCTCTTGAATATGGATACATGATCGTTTCGTTCTTCCATGTGTGATGGATAAATTTCCATGAAAAAGGAGCCCTAAGCTCATCATTTATGATCCACGTTTCAAGGCCACTTTTAATCTCCCTGTTGGGATGATCCGGTCTAGAAATTATCCAGTTGGTGAGGAATTTTTCTATGCCACCAACTGGCCTTACACTATGAGCACTGCTATAGTGAAGTAGGGCATAATTGATTGCATTAATCTTGGTAGCTGCGTCACACAATTTAAAGAACCTAATGGAGTGAGTTGTACATAAATAAAATTGAGAAGTGGAGAAAACACAAATTCAAGAGAAACTGTAATGGGCTTCATTTATCAAATTGTTTTTGTTCGCATTACATTGTTGTAATAAATATTACGGACTCAAAAAATTGTTAACTATATGATTTCAGTTGGATTGTTCCTGCGATGGTAATATAGACAGGAGTTGAAATTCGATGTTATAAGATTCCTAAACCATTTTCAATGGTACATCAAATTTTGTGTAAAAATCATTTCAGTGGTACACCAAATTTGGTGTAATAATTGGAGATGCTCTAAAAGCATGCAAAATGAAAGGTCACCAAAAACAACAGAGTAATTGCTAGGATAAGCATGGAGAAGTCTTGGCGTGAACTGGCGTTCGGTAGATATGGATATGGATATGGAGGCGAGAAGACAAGATAATCGCCGTTGAAATAGATTCTTCGGGAAAGACCCAACCATTCTCGAAAGTGAATTTATCCTTGCGAAATAGAAGCTCTGGCAACTGTTTAGCCTTCCTCATTGGATAAGAGGGGTGATAGATCAACAACTGTTAAGACTATTGAAGATTCACACACATGAGAATCTAGTGAATATGTTAACAAATGTGGTTCTAAAGGAGAAGTTAGAGTTGTGTAGAGACATAGCTAAGATGGTCGTCAACTAACAATTGATTTGGATGCGACTGGAGGGGGAGAATTGATATGTCCAGGCGCAATACCAATCGCAATTATTGAAACTTTTTTATTTAATGAGGAAGGCATCTCCATGCAATAGGAAAACTTGAATTGAAACTCTCTTACTTAATGAGAATGCTTCTCCATTAGGCCACAACCCTAGCAAATTCGAAAAATAAATAATAAAAAAAAAACGATATTTTTCCATAAATGGAAAAATTCGAGCAAACAACTTAAATAGAAACTCATAAGATTCATGATCGTCCTCCAACAAACAGAACATGAATCCAAATTCTATGATTCAAATTTTTCGTGACTATGAAAAGCTACAAATAAGCAACATTTTTATACCACATTTGGTACATAAGAATTAATCTAATATATGAATATAAACACCCATTAAAATTTCTAAATACATGAATAGAAATAAATTCATCTATATTAATCAAGATTCATTGAATCTAAATTAATTTGAATGTTAATTAATTGAGAAATAATAACACGGAACTCACATATGATAAGAATTTTGTAATATTTATTACATATTGAAAAACGAAAAGTAAAGTATTATTGAAATAATTAACCCCCTGTTTGTTCCACATTATTTTTTTCANTTTGTCCCACATTATTTTTTTCATTCTCATTCTTTTACTCATTTTCAAACACACATTCTTCAATAAAATAATATTTTTCATCACATCAATAACTTTTCCTTCTTTTTCAACCACATATTTATCATCACATCACTTCAAAAAAATGCATTCTCTCATTTTAATGTGCATCAAACACACTCTAAATTGTAGTAGGGTTAAAATCGTCCAAAAAATGATTCTCGTTTGATATGATATTTAGGGTCCGTTCGGTAGAGATTAAAATCGGATTAAAATTGAAAAATTAGTCGTTATTATTGACTTTAATTAGACGAGTGAAATCTAATAACGACTATATTTTCAATTTTAATCCAATTTTAATCCCTACCTAACGGGGCCTTTATATATTATAGATTATAGACTTTTGACCGAACGATTGGTTTTTATATCCGCGGCGCAGACGATCCCTGCCGCCAACGAAGACCTGACTTCCGCCAAACGGCTTTTCGACCAAAGCCACTTTTCAAATCAAATTGATTTCCTTTTAATCTCTCCGAGAAATCTGCCATTCCAATTAATCATTTCTCATTTCGGAAATCTTTTCACAAAAAATAATGATTTCCTATTCGTGTTAGGGCTTCTTAGAAATTTATTTTTTGGGCCATTTTTCCTAATTCAGCATTTGGCCCGATGGATGCTGCTGGAACTCATAGAAAATCTTTTGACCAAACCGAGATTAATTGGGATAAGTAAGCTTCATCAATCTAATTTCTTTTAAATTATTAACTGTTGATTGTTAATCAGTTTGCTTATAAGCTTGTTGTGTATTTATCATGTATACATTAGTTTATAAATACGTACAAATGCACACATTTCCGTGATAATTGCTAATAATTTGATTATTGTGAAAACATTTCAAGTAGTTGTTTTCTTTTAGTATGATAAATGAAAATTATGGAGAGGAATGTTGATTTCGAGTTGTTGCAAATGCATGATAAGGTGAGGTGTAGATTTAATTACATGCCTAATGGGAAAAGCATTTGTGAATGCATATTTATGATGTGCATCTGGAAGAAATTACTGAGATAAACCTGGAGTCATTTCAAATGTAGTTGATGTTAATGTTTCAATTAGTTCGTGATGGCTGTTCATTCAAGGGTTTCAATTATGCACTATAAAGGAGGTTTTAGGGTATCTTGCTCTTGATTGCAAACATTTAATTTCGTTACGTTCACTTATCAACATGAGACAATATTAACTTTTCCTGCAATGGAAATCTAATGAAAGATTTTATCTTTCAAAAGGAAGGTGTATTTTTTTTTTTGGGCGGCATGGGTTATGAGCCTTTGAATCAAAATAAGAATATTACCAATACGTGTTTTATTTTCTTATTTTAATTATGAGTTCACAGTTTCATGTTGCCTAACACAGCCTTTAACTTGGATAATTGTTCAATTAACTATTAGAAATGTCAATGATAAGAAACCTTTTATTTATATGACATTCTATGTCTTTTAGTAATCAATATATTAAGAAACTTCGGACTTTGTTTTTGAACTTTTGTCTTTATTAACGTGTGGGTTTTCATTTTAGGTTTATTAATGTTAAAGTTCTCCCTTGCAGGCTTGATAAGACCAAATTCTATGTTGTTGGAGCTGGGATTTTTACTGGACTTACTGTTGGACTTTATCCAATTTCGGTTGTGAAGACCAGGATGCAGGTTGCTTCATATGATGCTATAGAAAGAAATGCATATTCTGTCATCAAGGGTCTACTAAAAACAGATGGGATTCCCGGTTTATATAGAGGTTTTGGTACAGTCATTACGGGAGCAATACCTGCTAGAATTATATTTCTCACTGCGTTAGAGACTACGAAAGTGGCTTCTTTCAAGATGGTGGAACCATTCAAATTATCAGAGCCTACACAGGCAGCTATAGCAAATGGAATTGCTGGCATGTTGGGATCTCTTTGTTCACAAGCCGTGTTTGTTCCAATTGATGTGGTATGCTGGACCTGCACGCAATTTCAGCTAGTCTATCTTTTTCCCCATCTTTTTATTGTTTATTGTGGGGTTAATAAGCTTGTTTTGGGCGGTGTTTATATTATAAATACTTTGCTCAAAACTACCTTTTTATCTACGCATTTGTGGGCCCACAAGTACTAACTACTTATTCACCACTCATTTATATTTGTTTTATAATTTTAACCGATTATAATAACTTCCCAAACACGTGCTTTTGATTCAAGTTCAACTGTAACTTCGACGCTGTACTTTTACTTTATTTGTTTCTCCTATGAGTTGTGATTGAATGTATGAGCTGGAAGATAAAAAAATGTCATTTTTATAATGTTTCTATTTTGGCATTGTGTCTATCCTGCTATCTTAAAAAATTCCTGTTTTGGATTACTGTTTTCTTGCTACTTTTGTCACTTATTGGAAAGCTCAAAGTCCATTTAGTTGATCTTTTTTAACAGGTTAGTCAAAGGTTGATGGTGCAAGGATATTCTGGCCATGCTACTTATAATGGTGGCCTGGATGTTTCTCGTAAGATACTAAAATCTGATGGAATTCGAGGATTTTATAGAGGATTTGGTCTCTCTGTTATGACCTATTCCCCATCTAGTGCTGTATGGTGGGCCAGTTATGGCTCAAGTCAACGCTTAATTTGGAGGTATACTATTTTACCATCTGTTGGAATAGTCTCTAGTCACCTCTTTCTTTCGTGTTTTTCTACATGCCTGCTAGTTAATGCTTTATCTCTAGACTTTATGGTATAATAATCTTAAGAATAATTACTCCTCACCTCTAAACAAATCTATATGGTACACTTTTTTAGGTTATAACTTTATTTTTTATGTTTTATTTTCTTTCTTATTTCACTCTCACATGCATTACCAACTGTCAAGACTGGGTTCTCAGATCTCATATAAAAACCTAGTAGATATTCAATACTATTATAAGAGATATTAATCTGTTACATATTATTTTGGTGAATATTAATTTGGATAGAAGAAGGATTGAGAGAATTTATATTTAGTTATTTGCCTCAGAAATGGAAACAAATACCTGCATTTTAAGAACATTGGAGTAATAAACACAAATCTTTTGATAATGAGCAATAAATGGATCTGATGGTTTATAGGATAATAATTTTTTTTGGGTGTGTCTGTGTGTGCAAAATCTATTTTCTGTTGGTTTCTGTTTTCCTCTTACAAACTGGGTTATTCATTCTTGTAATAAAATTCTCATCTCCAACATTTCTGGCAGGCTCTTAGGTTATGGCACTGAGCATGATGGACCTGCTCCAACCCAAGGGACCATTATGTTGGTTCAAGCTGGGGGAGGGATTCTCGCAGGTGCTACTGCATCCTGCATCACTACGCCATTGGATACTATCAAGACTCGCTTACAGGTACCACGGTTACTAATTCATCTCTAGTGTTGGTTCCAGTGCATTTGCTGCTTTTGGTAAATCGTTGATCTCGTGCAATTTGAACTTTTTTCGATATTCTACTTCATGAACTTACTGTGGATGTAATCAATTTCAATTTAATGGCTATTGCCACATAAGTTTTTATATAAAATTTATTTAGTTACGTTCTTAAAATACTAAGAGAGTACAGAGGGGGCCTCAGCTTCTTGTCAAACTGAAACTATATGAATTATTGGAAAAGAGTTCCATAAATTATAACTAAATCACCATATGTGGTACACCCAGCAGATAGTGGCAGCAAACCTTGGCGAAGCAAGACGAAAATTACAAATAAAAAAGGAACAAGCTTCAGTTTCTAATGTTTCCTTTTGCATTCTTTATTTATTTAGCTTCTCTTACAGTTCCTGCTTCTATTTGATCATGTCATTATGGCAGCTTAGTTCACATTGTCTCTTTCCTCTTCCATCTTTAAGATTTCGTTAGGCTAGCCCCCTGGGACTGGGGAATAGAAGACAGGTGGATTATAGAGGTAGAGGGAAATCAAAGGTTTTTGATTTTCCAATGGTGAACCTTTGCATATGTGAGGTCTTGCTATCGTAGACCTCACTTCCTGGGAGTTTCTCAGCCTGGTCAAGTTCATAATATCTACATTCAAGCGTTCCCTGAAGACAAGGTGAAACCTCTCTCTGGGTTTTGGAATTTGAAATCAGGAATTATTATCACACCAACACCATGGATTAATGCACCTCACCAAGCCTAGTTCTCTCTAGGAGTTCTCCTTTCCCTTTGAGAGTTCTGTATGGTCTCCCTTCATTCTCGCCTTCAAATGAACTTGTGGATGGGAAACACTAGCCAGAGCCATTGAGGACCAAGTAGTGTTGGTCTAGTTGCAGTAGAAATCGATGTTCACCTCATCAGAAACAAAAAATATAATTGTGCTTTTAATTTAATATTCTTTCTTTATGATGAACAATAGTTCAAATTCTCATCGTTATCATTTTGCAATTTGATTGCATCACTGGATCTATTTATTGGAGTTTTAGACATGACATGGTTGAATTGCAGATTAAGACTGTTTATGCAAGGCTTCTGAGTTGCAGATTAAGACTGTATGCAAGGCTTCTGATTTTAGTTCAACTTTTTTGGGTGTCATGCAGGTGATAGGGCATGAAAAGAAACCCACTGCTAGACAAGTAGTTAAAAATTTGATGGCTGAGGATGGATGGGCTGGTTTATATAGAGGTTTGGGCCCAAGATTTTTCAGCATGTCTGCATGGGGAACTACAATGATACTGGCCTATGAGTATCTAAGTAGGTTTCTCTCATTTCTATTCTTTATTATTTTTTCCTCATATTGTTGTCATCATCCATGATTTCTCCATGAAGCGGGATAATGAACTTATGAATTCCTCAACTTGGTATTTTCCATTAAACAGATATTTCTTGTAGCTTATGTTGTTTACTGCTGCATCCTGCTTTTACATTTTTGTCTGTCACCAATTATCTTTTGAGTTTGTCATCAGCGTCTCTAATACATCTTCTTACACTATGAAATCACATCAAAAACTTCCGGGAAATTTTTAATATCTGGATTCGTCAGTAGTTTCATTTAACATTAGTTTGGAACATTTTTATGTCATTGCTTTTAGATACATGTACACAACTTTCTTTATAACATGAAATCACATCAAAAACTTCCAGGAAATTTTTAATACTTGGATTCGTCAATAGTTTCATTTAACATTAGTTTAGAACATTTTTACGTCATTGCTTTTAGATATATGTACACAAGTTTCTTTATATTTTTTCGTCTTATTGTATGCCTGCAAAGCTAATTCTCAAGTCACTTTTATAACCATTCATTGTGTTTTCCTGATTTGCAGAGCGCTTGTGCGTGAAAGATGATTAGGCTCATTGGTTACGACCCCCACATGTGCATTTTTTAGGTGGCGGCAAAGATTTTTCTTCTACGTCTCCAACTCTAGATGCATTATCCGAGATATTGTAGAAATGCTTACTTTACAATGTACCGGCCTAACAGGAAGGTAGCCTTCTGTTACTATAGTGGAAAGACAGCCAACAACCTTGTCCCTAGATTTAATATACTTGCCAATTTATACAACATTAATGCTGTAATTCTTTTTGATGCCAACACATTATTCTTAGTTCATGTACTTGAAACATTCTTAAGATGTAAAGAATATGTTGTTAATAAGATTTTGGCTTAATGTGACCTTATATTTGGTTCTTTGTTATGTTATTTTTCCTTTCAAGTTTTAATTGTTGCTTTAAGTAATAATTTTTTTCTTTTCCGAATTCTACTGTCTAATTATTCCCCAAACATATCATTTTGCATTTATTACAATTTTTGAAAATTTATTCACTTAAAAAAAAAAAAAAATCAGATATGTCGATATATAGTCATTACTTGAAGAAATGATGCATTTAAGTTTCTGTTTTCAACCCATATATTTACTAAGTAGAGAGATTTGGTACAAACACTAATATTGTAGTGCATGTTTGGTATGTAGAGGTATTATTGGACCTTTCTAGACAATATATGAATCAAAGTATTTGTTTTTCTTTCAATATTGTCCAGTGCACTTTAAATCACAATCTACTTTTTAAAGCGTGTTTGGGAGTTACTTATAATCGATTTAAATTATAAATATGTAAAAATGAGTAGTGAATAAGTATGCAATATTTGTGGATCCCACGACACGCGTGAATAAAAAGCGATTTGACTGATTATAAATAAGTGGGCAATGCAATACATTCAATGCTTATTCGTAAATACAAATTGTTCAAACATTTTAAGGTTATAAACTAGGAGGAGCCAAGAAACCGCGATAAATACTTAAAACACTTTGACGATCATCAGGTATCCCGAGCGCACAGATTTTGATAGTTGCAAGGTCGTTTTTTATAGAACTTGTTATCCGGTCCGATGCAACTACCGTAAACATCCCTATCACAGTAAGGCTTTTCCATGTTATTAGCGTTGTAAGAAATTGGTTTTGTAGCCAAAATCCTTCTACTTATTTCGGATTCCATCAGAAACTCTCCATCGTCATCAGCAACACATTCGGCTATCGTTGCATTGCACCTCAACCCACTGCCGGGGACGGCGGCATCGATACTCAAACAATTGGCTCTTTCGGCGCGGCCAAAAAGGCATGCTAAGAAAAGTGCTGCAATGCAGAAGTCACTGGAAGTTCTCTTGAAAAGAATTGCCATTAGTATGATTTGCCACAGGAATTCATGCAGAAGCAGAGGTCTTTATCTAGTAATACAGATAATTTTTAACTTATTTTTGGTTTGTGCTTTTTCATTTGTCTATATTAATTTTGCCAGAATGAAGAATCTTGGTGGTTAAATGCGTCCATTCCCCCTTCAATTATTTAGCCAGTAGGGTAGATTGATAAAATATATAAATCCAAGTATTCATGACAAGGACATAAAATTGACTTGACATTCAAGGGAAAAAGTTGGAGATGTAAGCATTACAATGAACAAAGATTGATAACCTTAAGTACAATTAAAAATACGGTGCAACAAATAAAAAATACAGTCACAAAATAACTACACTATAATTCATCTTTTGTTTCCCTCATAAAACATCAACATAAACCTTTTATGCTTGGTCGGGCATTCTTTAAGAAAATCTCATACGCTAAAACATCAACATCAACATACTTTGTATTAAAAATTCTAGTTACATCTTAAAAAAGTCATCCTTATTAATGACAATTAATATAAACCTTTATATAAGGGTTATGTCTTTAAGTCCGTGTTTGATTTGGCTAAAAATCGTACTTTTATTAAATTTTGATAATAGTTGATAAAATATGTGGTTGAAAATGAGCTAAAAAAAGTTTTAGAAAATCGGGGCCAAACAGAAACTTATTTATTCGATGTAGAATAAGAAAAAATTATTATTATTATTATTTTTTTTTGATAAAAGGTTAAAATCTTGTAAGAGTCTATTTAACCCATATTTCCTAGAACTCATTTTATTTTATTTTTTTCAAATTCATTTGCATAGATAAAATAATTTTGTATTTATACAAATAACTTTTCAGTACTTTTTAAATACACATTTTTCCAAAAAAATAAGAATCGAAATTTCACAACAATCTATTCGCAAAATATTTGTACCAAACGGGGGCTAATTGTCAGTCTAGTGTGCGCTAGCACGGATCTTGACAAAGAAGCAAAAAGAACACTCCGCCGGAAAACAAAAACTGAACATTAACCATATGGTGCCTGAGGAGAAGATCAAACTTCAAATAAATTTATACAAATACCATTACAACTTGCTAATTTAATGGAGTCTGAAGGGATCAGGATGTAATAGACAAGAAACACAATACAAATTGCATTATTTATGGACATAAACTGCAAAGGACAAGCTTCAAGCAACAAGCAAGGATAAGGGCATTAACCAACAAAAGAAGACGATGGTAATTACTTTTGTTCTTGTTTTAATATTGTCCAAGGCACTTTAAATCACAATCTACTTTTTAAAGCATGTTTGGGAGTTGCTTATAATCGATTTAAGTTATAAATAGATAGAAATGACTAGTGAATAAGTATGCAATATTTGTAGATCCCACGACATGCGTGAATACTGATTATAAACAAGTGGGCAATGCAATACATTCAATGCTTATTCGTAAATACAATTTATTCAAACATTTTAAGGGTATAAACTAGGAGGAGCCAAGGAACCACGATAAATACTTAAAACACTTTGACGATCAGCCACTGCGAGAGCACATATTTTGATAGTTGCAAGGTCTTTTATAGATCTTGCTTTCCCCGATGCAACTACCGTAAACATTGCTATTACAGAAAGGCTTTTGCTTGTTTAAAGCGGTGTAAGAATTTGATTTTGTAGCCAAAATCCTTCTACTTATTTCGGATTCCATCAGAAACTCTTCTCCATCAGCCGCAACACGCTCACCTATTGTGGCGTTGCACCTTCGCCCCTCGTTGCAGTCACCACCACCATCGGCCCTGCAGACGAGGCATGCTATGAAGAGGGCTAATGCCAAGTAAAATAATGTCTGATTCGTGTCAGTTTTCATTCTCAAGCACTCACTCTCTCTAGGTTCAACTCGACTTATGTTTTTAAAGAGGAATACAAGTTTCTGATAGGTGGAAATTTTTGATAAGAAATAAATGGCTATCCTATAGGCCCTGTTTGATGACAAAAAATTTCCAATGAAAAAATTTTCCCACCCCACCACCCATGTGCCCATTTACCTTATATTTGGGGAATTCATTTTCCCACCATTTCATGTTCTAACCGTCCTTTTTTTTGTTTTTTTTTTTTTCTGGCAATGGAAATAAATTTCATAAGTAATTGAAATTTTTTTTCACTTTAATAGATAATTTTCATGTAAAACGAAGTTAAACGATCACTAAACTTTGATGAAAAAATAATTTTCAAGCAAACTTTTTTTTTTTTGACAATGGTAACAAATTTCATAACCAATTGTTAAAAAAAAAAAATCACTTTAATGAACAATTTTCTTATAAAATAAAGTCAAACGTGAACAAAAAGATCCAAAAATTTTAAAATTTTTCCGGTGGAAAATTATACCAATCAAACACACTTAATTAACAATTCCTAGGAAAACAATTTCTAAGCAATTATTTTATCTGAAATTCATTTTCTTTTCACCCATTTTTCACCCTTCCAATCAAACGGACCTAAATGAATTATGTAAAAGTAATAAGTTGCTTAAGAAATGCAGCTTAACTTTTTTCACTATTTGAATGAGTTTAGTTTAGTTTAGTTTAGTTTTATAACAAATCAAACTAGCTATAACAAAATTTCAATATTATGTTCGAGTTTTTTAAGATTTTTTTTTTGGCATGATTTCGATTTTTTTTTTTTTTTTTTAAATCTGTTGCAGGCTTGTAGCTGAACTAGCTATAACAAAATTTCAATATTATGTTCGAGTTTTTTAAGATGTTTTTTTTGGCATGATTTCGATTTTTTTTTTTTAAAAAAAAAAAAGCTGTTGCAGGCTTGTAGCTGATCTACTAGTCAAGAAGAAAATTCAGTTCCCGTACAATTCCAAAAATTACACATAAAAAAGTTTACATAAGCAAGTTCTTTTTACACGTCAAAAATAAAATGGCTACATCCGCCCTTGGGTCAATCAGGCCGTCGACGAGTCCGTGACCCAATTCTTTTTTTAAAGAATTAATAAAAAATTCAAAAATTCAAAATAAAAGGAACGTGACCCAAGAGCCCAACCAAGCTGACTCAGTGGAAAAAGGGTGTCCGGCTTGATCCATGGCTCGTCTCAAAATGAGCTCGAGTCATCTATGGACGAGACTCTGCGGCTGAGCTCGTTTGCCACCCCTGAAAAGCACCCACCTTAGCAAACATGGAACACAATACACATTGCGTCATTTGGAGACAAACGGTACAGAACAAGCTTACAATAACAAAATTAACGTAGATGCAGGGTCGTTTATATTGAAGATTTTTTTTTTTTTTTTGTTGTATGCAACTTCCGTATACACTTCTGTTATAGAAGGTACTTCTTTTATTTAGCAAGAAAGTGATAAATTTTCCGACGCTACCCAAATTTTTTCTTCTTATATCTGATTCCATTGAAAATTCTTCATCATCAGTAATGCAGTCGGTGATTCCGGTAGCATTGCACCCGGCTGTGCTTGTCGGCACATTTTGGCTAAGGTATGCAAGAAAGAGGGCTAATGCCAAGTAAAGAGATGTCTGCTTCATGTCAATTTTCACTCTCGCCCCTCACTCTCAAGATTCCACACGATTGAGAATTACAATCACTTGAGCAAATTGGTAAGTTTGGCCAAGAAATAGATGGCTACCCTTAAGTGCCCTCAGTAAATGACTGGGGTCTTCGTCTTTATAATTATTGGTGTAGTTGCGCGCTGACTAATAAATATAACATCAAGCTTTAAATGAGTTAGGTAAACTAATAAGCCTTAAACTAATGAGTTAGCTTTGACTGCTTGTAAGTTGTAAGAAAGGGTTCAAGGGAATTTGTTTCATCAAAATGGACTCAATGATTAAGCTCAAAGGAGGGGTTGGAGTATCAAATAATGAGATGGAAGATAGGAAACTTGATGGAAGGTTCCTCCAGTCAATTCTAGGCCATATAGTTTTTCCAATAGGGATCCTTTCTACGAATTTGTCATGTAAGAATGCTGAAGCTTCACGGTGTTTGAATTTGTTGTATAACAGTGACTATATTTGGGAGAAAATTTATATTTATATGTATTTGGTATATAGGCGAAATCCCTCTTAAAACTAGAAAAAAATATCTCGAAAATCTATATTTAAATGAGGGTAACATTTGTTTCAATGACTACAAGTATTGAATCCTATAAACATCCATTTCAGGTTTGCTAATTGCTGCACTATTTGAAGGCAAGACTATGCAGAAGTACTGATTGAATTAATGGCATAATTCGGCAAAAGATATGCAGAGAATTTTAGTATCAGGCATCGATGACGAATAAAGCTGGGTGTACAGACCCGCTTTCACAGAAGCTTTACAAAAACTCAAAAAAAGTTACGTGCAGTCCATGGAAAAAGCGTGCGGCTCCATTACCATTAGACAAAATAGAGGGAAAGCATCAATTTCTTCTCTCTTTCGTCAATTATCTCTCTCCTTCCTGCCCAGGCTTGCAGCTCATCTAATCGGCGTAATTATCCCCCGAAATAGAGTGTCTTCTTCGAAGCTTTTCATCGATCTCGGTTACATTGTCCTTCCTCGACCTCGGACACTCCTTATTCGAAGAGAGTAATCCAAATGTGCGAGCAGATTCCGGAGATCGACGTGGCGCTTTCCGTGCGTCGACTGCAGCTATAAACGGTAAACGGTGATGTCCTTGCTGTTGAAGAATGTTTTGATTTCTTTGTTTAAATTGACATGGATATGTGAACTAATTGTGCAGGAACACCGATCCAACACCGCCCCCCAAAATCTGCCAATACCGTCGATCAACAACGATGGCAATGGATTTGAAGGGATTCTGCAAAATCAGAATTTGCAGCAGCAATTTGAAGTCTGGTGGCCGATAAATCTCAATTTTTTTTTCTGTTCTCATCTTCTCTTTTCCATTGTCTTCTTATATTTAAGGAGAAAAAATGTGTGGAATTGCTCTTGCTGAATTGATGTTCCAAGTTTGTTTCCAAGTTTAGTGATTCGAATTGATGTTCCAAAATTGATGGTCTTGCTTATATATATTTAAGTAGATATTGTTATTATCGATTACCAATCACACTACTTATTATTCTTACCAAGTGTGCTTCAGAATCAATTAAATCAGTCTCATATTCTATGCTTCAATATAAGGTACATTGAACAGGGGATTTGTTTGGTTCTTGGTTCAGCTTTGGGTGTGGATACTTGTTCATTATTTTGGAATTTTAATATTGGTGCCAGGACTTATTTGAGCAAAGGTTTGAGTACATTAAAAGGCTTGAGAAATGTGTCACGTGGTTCCAATGAAATTGGCAGCTTTGTTTTCATTTATATTACAAAGCAGGAAAGAAACAATTCAATGAAATGGGCAGCTTTGTTTTCATTTATGGCAGCAAACAGTATTTCTTGCTCTATTGGCATTGAAAAATAAAAGCAATTTGTAGAACCTGGAACACATATTATATATTACAGAAGTTCTATGGAAAAGCTTATCCAAACACCATCAACAAGACATATTGCTAGCTTGACAAAACAATAAAAAGTCAACTCAATAACAACTTCATTCACGGTGCTGGACTCCCCGCTTGATTCTTCATTCACGACCCAATCAAAATAACCACAACTGTTACTGCACGTTTTGAACAATCGCCCAGTCTCCCTTTCAACCTCAACATTTCTGCAATCCATGCACACACCATGGGCATCGTCGTTTCATCGGGCAATCCTTAAAGAAGTGCTCCGTGCTTCTACATCCGTGACAAACACCAAAATTTCTACATCTCTTCCTGTCCATATAACTAATGCTTAAGCTGCAATAAAATAGTTAAAAAAACTATGACAATTAGTATGCCAAAACTTTCCTTGAACAGTTCATAGACATATATAATCTCTGATCAGCCCACTCAAAATTCAAACTTTAGACAAATGGAAAGAAATATTGTTCTAGAAATTCAGACATAAAACCACAAAATTAATCCACATCTAATAAACTACTATGTGCAAACATGAACAGAACATTTTGGAAACTTGAAAATAAACTAACTTCCAGTTCCCATCCCTTTGATGATTGAACAAATTCTGACTCTCTGTATTTCTAGAACGGTAAATGGAGAGATAGGAATGATTCTGAAGTAGGAATTAGTGTTCTAGAAATTCAGACGTAAAACTACAAAATTCATCCACATCTAATAAACTACTCTGTGCAAACATCAACAACACATGTTAGAAACTTAAAAATAAACTAACTTCCAAAGGGATTTGGGTGCCAAAGCGGCCATCATTTCTCACCGTATACATACTAGTACGTTAACTGCTACACTATGCTGAACAAAATGATGGGTTGAAACAAGGGAACAAAGGGAGTATCCTATCACGTTCTAAAAAATGACAAAACAAAAGTAAACAACCAGTAAATTCATCCACGTCTGGCGCATTTTCTTGTAGCAAGACATGGTTGCAATGAAAAAAATTAAACAAATAGTGTTTACTGAGAGAAATAGAGAGATAGAAGCAGTGCAAATACGATTTTTCCTTCGGATTAATGAAGCCAGCCTACCTTGAAACAATGGAGAAACAGATTTCAAAAAATTTAGGGCGGATACGACGCTTCCAGGTATTTCAGTGTCAATGAAAGAAACTTGGAATAGAAATGGCGAGAGAGGGAGTTGGGACATGGTTGTCACTGTTCGACGCCAGACGAAGGTCAGCAAGGATGCGATTGCTAGGGTTTCGGAGAGGGGATTTTTGGGGATTTTTGAACGGTGAAGGTGAGAGAAGGAGTGTCCAGCTTTATTCCTCTGTTTTTTTCCATTTTAATCGCCGTCTCCTGCCAGCTCATCGGTAAACCTTCTGTGACTTGGTATTCTGTAAGCGTAGCGCGGTCGCATCTATGACTGCCATGCGTGGCATTGTGTCAAAAATCAGTATGTAACTGATGCTGATATTACCGTCTCCACATCTGTTTCTATTGAGTACAAGGAATCCTCTGAATAGAATTAACCTTTAAATACACGATATACTCATAGTTTGATAATTTTGCTAAAATTTTAAGCCTTTTTTTTTAAACAAATTACAAAGATTAGTTACTTTAGACCATGGAAGAGTTAGATCTTGTTTGGTACAATTTAAAATTCAATTAAAATTGAAAATATAGCTGTTATTGGGTCTTACCCCGCTAATAAAAGTCAACAATAACGGCTAGTTTTTCAATTTTAATCCGATTTTAATCTCTACCGAACACACCCTTAATGGCACATGGTTATCTTGATACTTATTATGTTCCAACCGCCCTTATTGTTCCCGTTTCACTTTGATAGCAACACGGAAGTCTGAATTTTATTCATCTCATTCTCCAGTAAAATATTGCTGGCTTTGAGATCTCTCTGAATAATTTTCAATTCTGAATCTTGATGAAGGTGAAGAACGCTACGAGCAATACTAATGATGACTTTGAAACGAGTTTGCTCGAGCTTGACTCCAACGTAATTCAAGATTTTAATGAAACTTGAGCCTGAATCTATTAATTACAAATGCATTCATGCTGTACTAAGTCAATTACTGAGGTAAGCCAGACTCAATAGTGAGCTCAAATTTGAGTGGCAATATATAAACTTTTACATCTGAATTGCCGAACATCTAAATATCTGCCATAGTTTTATAAATGGCCTTCATTGAAAATAAAAGATGAAAAATTTCACGACATTTGCATTCATACATACATGCACATACAGATGACTTATACGAGCCCTATCTCATATAAACAAGCCAAAATATCAAGGGCTTGCTTGGCTACTCCGATTAAGAAAAAGATTTTGACGGAAGCTTTGTTGTATTAAACAAACGTAGAAGAGAGAGAGATATAATATGAAACTGCTCTTATTTTTATTTACTGAGGTCGACCTTGGTTGCTGAAAAGCCTGTTGAAATCACTTTCAATACCTGATATTGAGAATTGGACCGATTCTCTTCTCTTGGATGGTTTTGCCCTATTCCAGATTGCATCCCACGGCCTCAACCATGATAGCTTATAAATATTGGTTTTTCTCCTATCCGCAGGTGTGCTTCTACCTGAAGGCAAAACATTCTGAACCACTTCACTTTTGGTTCTTTCTTCCGAAGGAGGTGAGAGATTCTGCTCATCTACAGAGGAGATTTCTTGTACCCCAGTACTAGTTAATTTGATAGTTTCCCTTGAACAAGGCTGGACACCATCAGAAGTAGTCATCTTTGAAACAGGAGACTTCGAGCTCTCCTGTCGCTTCAAAGCAATCTCAAGTTGTACCACAACTTGAGCCATTGTAGGCCGTTTCTTTGGTTCATTGTGCAAGCATCTTTTAGCAACTTCCACAAATGTCTTCAGGCAATCAGGTGATATTTGTCCCCTTAGACTTGGAGCAACAATCTGATCAATGTTTCCCTTACTGATGCAATCTTGAGCCCACATAATGAGACTGTGTTTATCCTCGGCAACTGTTGGATACACTGCTGGTCTTCCACACAATACTTCCAGCAACACAACACCAAAGGCATATGTATCACTCTTCCTTGTCAGTTTACGTGTTCTGAAATAATCTGGGTCAAAATACCCAAATGTGCCTTTAACATTTGTGCTAACATAG
>CAIGRF010141600.1:16012-29432 GCA_903798235.1 Fraxinus ornus
TATAGTCTTTATTTGCATGTGTAATAAATTAATGACCTCGTTAAATGTATAAAAAAATATTTTATTTTTAAATCTTTTGATCAGTGAATATATAAAAGAACGATAAATAAATAATTCCTTTAAAATAATAAGATTTATTAGTCTTGATAGTATCATTTTATTCGGTTTTTAATTTATGATATCAATGAAGGCAACTAATATTTTGTGTTTTTCTCTGCTCTTCATGCGACTACCAACCCATATTTGACAACTCAAAGTCTCGAATTGGATGTCACCAACTTTTCTCCTGTGATGTAGGAGGATCCGAGTCAGATGAAGCTGAGTTGTCAGATAATTCGTTAATGGCGCTAAAGTGCCCTGAGTTGGCGGATCAACGTTAAAATAGCAAGTAATCGACGATCTTTCCTAATTGGGGGCATTTTTGGACACGTTTGGTATTTTGATCATAACTTTGGCTACGGTTATTAGAATCACGCTCATTACCCCAACTCAGAAAGCTCTTTTCAGCGCACACGTCGTGGTCACCGAGATTTGCTCGGTGTACATCGATTTCGAGGCCAAATTCAGTTGTTTTCCCTTTTGAATTCTCAATTTTAGTTATTTTTTGCATTTTTTTGGTAATATTTTGATTACCTTTTTAACATAGAATATGAGCTCAGTTTGAGCCAGATTCTTGAGATATTATTTCTTTTATTACGTATTTTCTTTTGGTATGAATATTGAGATTTTACTATTTTTAGTAAAATTTCGATAATTATGATTTTTGAGCTATATAACTCGACTTGTGAGTTATTTTCGGATATTGAATAAATAATAAAGATTTTTCTCGTTTTCTTGGTGGTTTCTCTTGCGTTGTTCTCTGTTAAATTATCTGCTGAATCTCAGCTTGCAGAATAATCACTATTTTGTCTGGCGTCATTATCAAACATCGTAAGAGATATTTTAAAGAACCTATGAGAAGGTCTTTTCAGAAATCATGCCAAATCTTGGGTGCCATTTTCCCGAGTAGAAATTAACTGAACTTTTTTGAAAGTGCTTGAAAGCTTATTGATTCTTCAGATATGAAATTCAGCTTTTGCAAGTGGAGAGACCAGGCTTTAATAACATGTTTCACCTATGCAAACATCATAAGTTATAAGAAGAAATTAATGTCAGTACAATCAAAGATCTTTTCTCAAGTTTGAGTTTTAGTTCAGCTCAACTCAAATCCTTAAAAGGGCATAATCATCTTAGACCCAATGTAGGAGGTGCAAATAGTTTATGACTTTGTTAATTTTGAACTTAATTTAGTTGATCCAATTATCAAATGAAACTAATATTAGGGATTCTATAGTTTGCTAATTTATTACACTGTGAATTATTTTACATGTATATCAGAGTTTACACCCTAATGTACATAATGTCCAAGTGGCATTTCATCATTGGCTGATGGAAAAACCCTTATATTATTTAAATGAGAATTACTAGCACAAATTTAATCATTTGTATGGATTCATGAAAAAGTTTGTGAATATAATATTGATATCAAATTTTATGGACAAAGCAAGAAGTCTTGTTATATTCTTTATCTTCACTAAATATCGAACTTCAATCTGTGAAGGGTGGTTTTGAATGAATTAGGGTTGGCAATGTCAATCAACCCTTTTGTTCAACTAAGTAAGTACATTAAATTACCAAGGTATTTGGTACACATAATTACACATTAACATCCACTTTAGCGTATGAAACATATCACGCATGGCTAAAGGGGTAAAATAAATTAAGAAAATGTCAAGGGCAAAAAGTAAAGAGAAAAAAATTACAGTGGAGACCCCCAACCTACTAATAAGTATAACATTTAGAACATCAACTATTAGATTCCATAACTTGGGTCTCTTGTAGATAACTTTCGTTAATTTGACCATTAAAATTTATTGAGAGGGTAAACTAAGTTAATCAAAAAGAGCATCTCCCATAGTGCTCGTTAGCCCCTGTTTGTTTCCCATTATAATGTCAATTCTTACCGTTGCAACAGGGATCAACCGCCTTTTTTGACAATTTTGTTTCACAGAGGGACCCACTTCTTGAAAAAAAAAGGGTCAAAAAATGCATTTTCCACCTTAAATAATGGGAAAAAAACAAGGTCTTATTTAAGTAAGATTGCCACCATGAACAAGGAACAAATGATCGAAGTTCGGCTCGTTTAGGATAGTTGTTTCCAAATCTAGCACCTCCTATAGATTGATTCATGGCTCAACCTTGACACCTCCCTGGAAAGTTCTCTTCCTTTTCTCTTTATAATTGATTTCCCCCAATGTTAGTTTTAAGTTTGGTATTGATGACACTTAGTCTTAGCTGTTTCTTTGTTTTTGTGTGTATATAAGTAGTATGTTTAGATTGAGTTTGTAAGTTGGTCATTAGTTAAGTAATAAAATTCAAAAAAAAACCAAATAAATTAGAAAAATAAAAAAAAAAATTAGAGAAATCCTCAATTGGATAGCCATATAATTTTGGAACTACTCAAGCCTATTGGAGGACTGGTGAATATTCAATACATCCATCGAAAAAATTGGGAGTGATTTTGGTTAACCAGATGAATATACACATTGCAAATAGGCATTGGACCACGATAACTCGAAAACTAATTAACTAGTTGTTTTAACATGTCTAGTAGACTTTGTGACACTTAAAATAGAGGAGAATCATCATTAATCAGGATACTTACTCTTTTGGTTCAATTTTTTTTCTAAACTCGAGCGGAAAATGAATTAAGTTGAGTGCAACTTCGGTTAGAATACCCTTGAGGAGAGAATATGAAATATCAAAATGGGGGTGTGCATCTCGCGAGTGGGAGAGGGTCGAAAATAATAATTTGATTTAGCTATTCGTGCACGCACAGACCAAGTATAGGATAAGCTAAAAATCTTATTGCAATCGGCACATGAACTTTTGGTAAAAATAATAAAGCATTTAATTAGCTTAAAATTCACGTAAATATAGAGCATGTTTGGTAACAATTAAAATCCAATTAAAATTGAAAATATGACCGTTATTGAATCTCACCCGTCTAATAAAAGTCAACAATAACGACTAATTTTTTTAATTTTAATCTGATTTTAATCTTTACCAAACAGGCTCATAATGTCCTTTACTTAATTCTGTAAAATTGGATTTTTTTACTGTAAAATTGAAACAATCTTTATGGCTAGGCTATTTTTTAATCATGGTAGCAATTCAAAAGCATATCCTATTGTATATAATATAATATTCAAAAGGACATTGAATTCTTTCACGAGTGACATATTGGCTATTGATACAAAAAAGTCAATGATTTAATCTAAATTATTTATTTTATAATATTTATAATGCAACGTTGGATTAATATTTGCAATTGTAAGGAGGATAAATAGAGAGAATCCAAATATAAAATGACTTCACATATAAGAGTATGTTTTCCACCAAATTAAAAAAATCGATTTTATGAAAATAAAAATTACCATGACAATACATAGCTAGTGACGCTTATTGTTTTTCACATTAATAGGGATGGCAATGGGTCAAGTCAGCTTAGCTCGATCCTTAAACTACCAAGCTCGACTTGAGTCCAAATTCTAGACTATGTTCCGCCTCTAGCTCGTAGTCCAATGGAGCAAGACGAATTGCCTCTTTTTTTTATTTAAAAAATTAACAAAATAAGCTCAAGAACAAATAATTTTTTTAAAAAAGAAATTAATAAAGTAAGTAAAAAATCAGCCGACCATCTCAACTCGATCATGACTTGTCTTAAAAGCCTAGGTCATCAAGTCACTCGACCCATTTGTCACTTCTACATCTAGCTACATTGGATAATTTTAATAAACAATAAGACAATATTTCGAAAGTGATGTCATTTTCTACGGTGACGCGTAAAAAATCTATGAATTAAGTTAGTTGTACATTCATGATGTACAACTAGTTTGACACCCTTTGAGATGTCAAATCGAGACCATTGATTTGATGAATATTATTAAAATTGATGATAAAATTCATAATAAAGAGAGAACAAAATTGTAAATCACAGTGCAACAAAACTGAAATTCAACAGAACTCATTGTAGCAGCACATGAGCACAGCTCCATTGCTGTTGACAATGACGCATCAACTTTGTGGATCCAATGCTAAGTAGTAAGTACAAGTGCACTAAAATACAGGGGTATAAATGTGAAACCCACTTTTCTTCCCATCAAATCCCACTTTTACCACCCCGTCTTATAAGGAGGCTTGACAGTAGTAGTAAATCACTGATAAAGGTACAATCAAAGTTGCAGCTTTTTCAACCTTTAAATTGGTGATTTGTACATCTAGTATTGTACAAAATTGTTCTTTTCTTACCCAAAATGGTAAATAAAGCAGGGTAGAAAGGCTAAAATGGGAAAGTTGTTGGGAACAGAAAAATGTGAGGATCAGCATTTAAGTGAGGATCAGCATTCAAAATTATAAAAAAATATTGTTTGTGAAATATCAAGAATTTTTATGCATTATAATATTAAATAATATTGTGATAAGATTATGCATTATAATATTAAATAAATTATCATTAATATGATTGAAGATGAGGATGTGGGTTGATTTAATTACATTTTCATGATTATATATCTGTCATAATCCAAAAAATTATTTTACTAAAGAAAGAGGTTCCAAGTTTAATTGCCTATCTTGTTATTTGGAAACTCCCTTCAATTGGGGAGGGTCGAGTATCCATTATGGATATCCTTATGTGCTCCCCTATGTGAATGTAGCACAACCCTATATTATATGTTGTATGACTAATGTTATCTGCCTATCACTAACATAGATGCACCGATTAGGTGGTAATGTGTTCACCGTTTCATTGTCAATTGCAAAAAAATATATTATATTAATGTTATTCATCATTAACAGAGATGCATCATCGAGTACATGGTAATTTGTTCACCATTCCATTGTCCAATGCATAAAATTACTCAACAACTCCATTGGACAATAAACTGGATATAGGGATGACAAAAAAGTTTGGCGGCTTGGGTCGTGGCCCGTATGAGCCTGCCCATAAAAAAAAAAAAAAAAAAAAGGAGCTGACTCAGGTCGAGCCTCGTTTTTTGGGTCGGGCTTTTCTCAGCTCGACTCGGTGACATAGCTAATTGGATGACACATGATTGCCATCTAATTGATGATGCATCTCTATTAATTAATGATCGAGAACCAATTATGTCCCACAATCATAGTAAACAACATTAAATATTGTTACTTCTTTAGGTATCACTATAATGAAATGATAACGATGAAGAGTAATGAGTCTCAATTAGAATCAAAATTAATAACAGCAAAATGTGAGATGGGCTGTCCTAACCTGAGTTGTCTATCTGCCACCCTGGCCTCACTAATTCATTTCTTAATAAACCTACCAATATTTAGGGGTAGAATAATGCTACTTTGTCGAAAAGTAGGTGACAAATAGAGTGACATAATAGGTGTTGGTAAAATGTGATTGGATGAAAAAAAAATTGACTGTATTTTAAAAAGTCCAATGAATTGCCATGTCACATCCTAATTTTGCACTATATGTATATGCACAGTGCAACCTCCACGGGTTGTGTGTTGGAAGGGTGAATAAACAGCAATTCGATTCAGGTGATTTTTACCAGAAAGAAAACAAGGGTCAATGTGAAATATACCCCACTAATTCAAAACTCTTCCAATACATTCAAGATTTTTTAAAAGGCTTTTTTCTCTTGAGAAGATCGGGTGAAGAAGTCATCACACAGCGAAAAAAGAAACATATAGAAATATCAAGATTGAACCCACCAACAAATTTCTAAGATTACCCCACAAATAATGGAACTCACTGATTCAAATACCAATGAACAAATCGCACCTCAACTCCAACCACCACATGGTGGTCGTGGTTATTCATCATCGTCTACAGCCTCAGCTGGTGTTATAAATAACACCTACACCATTGAACCACCACCATCAGCACAGCTCGTGGAATCCTCCTTAGCCATCGTCACCACAGGATCGGAAACCAAAAATGATTCGACCAAGAAGCCACCCAAGAGTTCATCAAAGGACAGGCACACAAAAGTTGACGGTCGAGGAAGGCGCATCCGAATGCCGGCCACTTGTGCAGCTAGGGTTTTTCAGCTGACACGAGAATTAGGCCACAAGTCTGATGGTGAAACCATCAAATGGCTCTTGCAACAAGCCGAGCCAGCTATCATAGCTGCCACAGGGACAGGAACAATTCCAGCCAATTTTTCCACCCTCAATATCTCTCTCCGAAGCGGCGGCTCTGCTCTGTCGGCTCCGCCCTCGAAATCAGCTCCGCATTCTTTTCACGGTGCACTTGGACTAACACACCGCCCTTATGAAGACAATTCTTCACACATTTTAGGGTTTCACCAGCAACAAAGCCCTAATCTTTTACAAGCGGCTCAAATTACTAATACCTTAGGCGGCGGTGGAGGCAGTGGCGGAGATGGCGGCGTTGGTCGACAAGATACGACAGAGAATTACTTTCAAAAGATATATAGAGAAGATTTGTTTAAAGAACAAATAGTCAATAATTCCCAAGGAGAAGGCTCTAGTTCACCTTCCAATAAAAAACTCAAGAGCTATGATATGCAAACAAATTTGCCGAGGCACAGTACTATGCTGCCTACCGCTGCCATGTGGGCAGTGGCGCCAGCACCGAGCACCGCCCCCAACACCAGCACATTCTGGAGGTTGCCCTTCACTCCCGGTGGCGCAGGCAGCAATGGGCAGACTTTAGCAGGTAATAGTGCGGCAGGCCCACCGTGGCCAGCTGCAGGACCCTCAGAGTCTCATCAAATGTGGCAATTACCCATGTCTGCGAGATTTAATTACTCGGGAAATTTTGAACTTCAAGGTGGACTAATGCAGGAGCAACAATCACCTTCACAGCTTCTTGGATTTGGCGAGTCCAATTTGAGAATGTTGGCAGCTTATTCAAGAGGTGGTTTGAATATAAATCCTGGGCAGGCTCAGCAAGTTCATCATCCATTGAAGCCACAGCAGCAGCAGATTCAGGCTAATGACAGTGGAGAAGATGACCCAAATACTTCTTAATGAGTATATATAGATAGGTAGATAGATTTTGAAATCTGAATTTGGGTAGTGATCAATCACCTGAGTACTTATTTATTGAGTGAGCAAATTTTTAGTTCTTTTTATATGTCCAACTTTTGGATTGGAATTGATCATAGATTGCTACAATTAATGGGTTGATTTTGCAGATTTATATATATATTTGAGTTACGATGAGGGTTTATTTCATCCCATTCTTATATTTGTGTGTTATTTTTACTAGTATTCGTGTCTCTAATTATCTCGTGTTGTGAAAACTGGAGTTGCATGACCAATTTGACTGAAAAATCGAGAATTGGTCTCCAAATTCGTTGGTTTATATAATGAAAATCATATATTTGAAAAAGGGCACGAGACATACTTGATTGACCTAGTCAAGGGCTATCTTATAGTTAAAGCATTCTACAAAATTAAAGAAAAAAGTTGCATAATAAAATTTGTCAATTGTTAATTTTAATATTGATCAATTAAAGAAGAAACAACAAAGAATGTTATTTGTAGGCCATATTCATGCATGTACTCATTTCCATTCCATCTATATGGGGTGCTCATTTAGCACATCTTTGGTCCTCATTTCCTCGAACTTATTTCAACTACATATTTCATGGTACACACTACTTTTATCAACTTTTCAATTACACATTTTATTAACTTATATATATAACTACTAAAAAATTGATTTTTAACTAAATCATACGGGAGCTTAAGTATATGACTATACTCTTCTTGATTTGTTGATCAAATAGAACAAGGAACTTGACCTCCGATGGAAGGATAATCTCATAAGCTCGTAGGTTTCATGCAATGCCGTGGCAAAAAAGAAGCAATTGTCGTAAGTCAAGCACGTAATGATCCTTGTCTTCAAAGCACAACACTCGAGGCTACGTTATTAAAGATAAGATTAGGGGTAGCCACAATCTCCCTTGTTTACTAATACTATTGGGGATTTGTAAAATCCTTGAGATTGTCAAATCTTAATCGAATTGTCAAACTCTGATTGAGGCTATATATCCATTTCAAAGGGACTTATTAGAGTGGGAATAGGAAAGAAAAGGGCTAATATATCAAAATTTAGATCGAGAGGAAATCTTTTGAAAGGGAATGTCTGAGACTGATGTTTAAGCAAGATTTTAAATAATTATAATGTGGCGAAATGGTTATTAATTCATAGAATGATTTGAAATTTTAACTCTATGGAAATGAAATTCTACCTTGTATAGGGTGTCCACATTCATGTCACACTCCACGTTTTTTTAGTGCTATCACTAATGTCATGCTCCAATTTCTCTCTACGTGACTATGATTCTTGGCTAGTTTATAACTTGGTTCTCGGGTTTAGTTGGTATGGTTTGGTGTCTCCGTGTTAAACTAAGCCTATATTCATTCTTGGTCGAGCTCGACTAATGGTCTACTGAGTGAGCATTTGATCATCAAAACCATTTCTTCGTCGAGAAAGTTTACTAATAACCACGCGATTCGCACGTGAGGCACTATCTCGAATGTAATATGGTTAAATAATAATTTTAATCATGTAAGTAAATAAAGAAAAAGAAAGGTAAAATGGCTAAGAAATAGTAATTCCTATATTCCCATGTTCTTACATTGCTTTAGTTGTCATTATCTTACTACCATCACTTTAGTTTTCTCACTATTCTTCCTTTTTATTTGTTTTTCAAAATGTTCTATTAAAAACATTACTTGATATGTCATCACGTGTCAAACAGTACTTTTTAACCGTATATTAAAGGTACCTATAAATAGGGACTCAATAGCTACAAAAATGAAAAGTTGAGGACTCAAAGGTTGTGAAAAATCGATCGTGCACTCGGGCCAATTCTAAAATCTCCATCTTAAACCGTAAATATTTGTAGTTTCTTTTTAAAGAAATATATAATCTTCATCTTAGAGCCTAAAATACAATAGTTTCTAATAGTACGAGGTCAAGGCTTAGTTTAACTATTCAAGTGGTAATAGCAAAGTCTTACCAACTTATTGGTCTGAGTTCAAACCTCCTCCTAAGGGGTGAGTGAATTTCAAAAAAGAAAAGGGAAAATTTTTTATTGTGTTTCTTCAATTATTAATAATTTGTATCACATATTCATAATTTCAATCTTAAAGGACTTAAAGATATTACACAAAATTAAGTTATTGTTTTTGTATTTTTTTCGTATTATTTGTCGTTAAAGGTTAACCATGAATCACGAGTATACAATTTATAGTGATTATATCATAGTTCAATATATAAAATTAAATAAATCAAAATAAAAAAAAAAAGGTTGAGTGTCTTTTGTAAATAATGATATTCGATGGAATGTTTGTGTGATCATTTTCCTTCCCCTAAATTTCTCATCCATCAACATCGGCTTTGCTTTCTAATTGATTGCCTCAATTGGAATTGCTTTTCCACCGAGATAATTGTCTCGTATTTGGAGCGGAAATTTTGACTTTCAATTCATATGTTCATATTTCATCATACAAAAAAAAGGAATAATTGATATTATTGATCTCCAACACCGTTAGGATTTTGCTGTTAATAGAGCTTCAACCACGTCCCCATTGTCCTGTATGTTTTTGGTATACTAGGACAAACTGTTAGTTCCAAGATCAATAGTCATAAGAGAAAAAGGATTGACGGTTGTTGGCACTGTGACAATCAAGTCAATTGTCGGTACGAGTTGTATGTGGAGGAATTCGAATTGCGAGAGAAAAACAAGTAGGGATAAGGTCGGAGTTATTATAATAATGAAAAATGTACCTTGTCCATACTTATAGGAGAAGAATACTAGTGTAACAAGATATTGGACATGCAACCCTAATCCACGCGTCTTATTTGTCCGCATGACTCCTTGTTTAGTTGTGGTAGATTTCCTCCTTTGAATTTGTTTCCTTGTGCTATTGATTTTCTTGCGGAGATTGATCTCAAAAGATCCTCCTTGACTCATGAAGATCATGTACGGAATTCTATAGACTTGATAAGGTAACTACCTTGAAGACTTCCTTACGAATACAGGTGACTATGAAGTCTGCTTCGTCAAAAGCATTCGATTGTCACTGGCTTGCATGAAGTGCTTTGATGTACGAAGACTAGATAGATGACGTCAGAGGTGAGGATAGAGGCATTAGGCAAAGAGAAATGCTACACTTACACATTGTGGGCCCCACACACATGTGAGAGGGTTGTGTAGGAGATTGTGTACCAAGTGTGTACGAATAGCAATTTTGTTAGGCAAATGCGCCATGGCCTTCGCTTTAAGGAGATGACGAAACGAATCTAGTCACATGCCTTAGAGCTTAGGGCTTATGTGACGTTTTAATGTAATGTTGGCACTTACTTGAAACTCCTTGCCAGTTCAGGGATGTAACGAATATTTTAGATAGAACTTAGGTCCTCTTTGACAGTATTTTTTTTTCATGGAACTAGAAATTGATTTTCTATTTTCCACATTTTTGCTTGTTTGATAGGCAAAACTTTCTTAGTAAATGGTTTTCCACCCAACCCCCACGTGACCCTCTTTTCTTGTTTTTCCTTGAATTAGTTTTCTCACCATTTTGGTGGAAAAATGGTNTGTTTTTCCTTGAATTAGTTTTCTTACCATTTTGGTGGAAAAATGGTTTTCTAGATTTTATTTTTTTTCCAATGAAAACAAATTCTATTTACAATTGTAAATTTTTTTTTCCCTTTAATGGATAATTTTCATGAAAAATAAAGTCAAACGAATACCAAAAGACCCAAAAAATCAATATTTTTCAAGTAGAAAATTATATTAATCAAACATGATTAATTGACAATTCTCAATAAAAACAAGTTTTAGAGAATTCAATTCCTTAAAATTTATTTTCTTTCAACTCAAATTTCATTCTTACAATCAAACGGACCATATAGTTTTAGGCTTTTTTTGGATGGGTGAAATATTTTGGACGGTTTCCGTTTCTCTGCTGTTAAAAGTGAAGTAATCATACCTATCAAATCTTTCGCTTTCTCCTTTCTCCTTTTTTCTTCCTTTGTTGACATTTAACAGAAATTGAAAGCACGTTAATGATTGTACTTTGCTTCATTATATTATAAATTAATATGCGATTCACAACAGATATTGTGATCTTAATGAATTGTTAAATATATGTAGAAGACGACTATAAAAATTTCATTTTTTTTCATGTCAGGAATTTGGAAAGGTAATATGACGCAATATGAAGTATAGATCGCATAAAGAAAAATAAGATTAAAAAGAAAACAAGCAAGAAGATGAATTGGCAGAAGAACGGAATATTTTATTAACAATCAATGGAAAGAGAATACAATTTAAGTAATATTATGCTTACAAAATTGAATGAAGCGTCCACTATTTATAGGTGAATCGTCCAAAACCCTAAAGCATAGTTACTAGATCAAAAAATTGGGTAAAATCGAAAAATAAGGAAAAAGATTCATGATCCGTCGCTCGAGCTAGCGAGAGCCTGTTGCTCGAGCGATAGCTCAATGACAGGCTATGACGGATTCGTTATTCCAATTTTACTCATCTTGCTCGAGCAGGAGTCGAGCGACCGTCCAGCGCCGTCAATCCGTCATTTTTCCTTTTTGGACTCTATTTTGACATCTTCAAGCACACTACTCTAAAACGCGAAATCCTAGACCAAATCTGGACCGGATTTGGATCACAAAACCTAACATCATGTATAAAAACTTACATAAAATTCAACAGTTAAGTTAGTTTGTTTTAAATCTGTACAGCCTATATTTTAATGACTTATGTTACTTTTAACCCAAAATATCTACTGATCGAGTTCAACAGGTGTTGGGTACACTCATGTTCACGCATGCAAATTCCAACACGTTTCGACTGGAGACTTAAACGGAAAATGATAATATTTATGGACGTGAGAGATGCTTTATGACGCGAGACAAAAATGTTCGAATATCGAGAATATGATAAAAAAAATGATTACATATTAATAAACAATCATAAACAACTCAACCAACACAAAATAATCTAAAATCAGACAAACAAATATGAAATAAACAAGAGAGAAGATCGAGTGTGGCTTTAAGTGTAAAGCGTTGTATTAGATTCCAATGTTACAAGAGTTGCTAAATAGAGTTCTGGTCGAAATGGTAATCGTTAGAAAAGAATCACGTAGCTACATCTCCTAGGTTGAAGCCTCACATCAGTAGCCTGCTACACATTTAATACATTGACAACGAGTTAATTACTCTACATCCTAGGCTGACAATCCTGATATTCATTATTACAAACGTTACATCTCTCATTCTTAGGGATTTGCGTTTTGCCTCCCATGACTTTTCGGACCAACCAACTTGGATCTGCGCTAAAAGCCTCTTCACGAAAGGCAGTCTCCTGAGTCATTTTTTTCGAGTTACAGATCACTTTCGATTCATTCCTTGGGGCGAAATCCATCATTGGCTAAACGATTATTTGGCCATGCCTTGTAAGTGAGTGAAAATGAGGGAAAAGAGTTTTCAATGCTCGGACCAAAGGAATCGATCGTTTTTTTTTCTTGAAGTAAAGTGAGTTAGCTCCGGACTTAGGAAAAAGTATTCCACATTGGGGAAAGGGAGAAAGAGACACATGCCTCACTAAAATAATTAATTATTTAATGTTGTTTGTCACGCCTTGTGTTCTTTTGTTAGTTTTGCTGCTAGGGAAGAAGAACATTTCTCCAAAGTTCTTTCTTTGCAAGAATAGGGCGTGAGCGAGCATCAAGGTTTTTATTTCAATTCAACCATGTGAACGCAATTTTTTTTTGTGATCAGGAGAAAGGTATGCTTTTTCCCCTTATATCCACGTTATTAATGTCGAAGGCCAAAAAGGTTTGTAATTTCTTGAAGAAGAAGGTCTCGAGGGGATTCATGGACTTTTCAGTTTAAGTCAATGGTTGGAACAAGAGATGTAAGAAAAAAACATATATTTATAATATTCTTTTAATATCAATCAAGTGAAATATGGTTTGAATAGTTTGAGAATTATAGGATTTAAATTTTCAACTTATTAAATGTAAATACAAAGTAAAAATAGAAAATGAGTTTGACTCTTCAATATCCAATCTATTTAAAAAAGTTAAAATTTTGAGTCTATTAAAACCTATTTTTATACATCAATTCTCTAAACTAAAGAACATCTTCCATTTTGAGAGTGTGACTAAATATTTATCTCTTAGTTTAAAGGATGTGTTGAGAAACAAAGCTAGAATGTATCTTTAGCCTCAGAAAGTTATTTCATCATTGGCCAAATAAGGAAAAAGCCTCAGTCTGACATCATAGGCTATTTTGGTGAAGGGGAGCAGCTATGATAGAATTTCA
>CAIGRF010141618.1:4380-15119 GCA_903798235.1 Fraxinus ornus
TTTGGATTATAAAACTTTGAATTTATATTTAATTGGAAATTTTTGATTTTTTTTTTTAAAAAAAATACAAACGGGGCAAGATTCCGCCCCGCCCCTCCCCGTCAAAGGCGGGGCGGGGGGGCGGAGGTGCCCCGCCCCGAACCGAACCTGCCCCGTTGCCATCACTAGATGTGAACAACATAAACCATTCCAAATAGAATTATTCTATACGTACAGGAACATCTCACATAATATTTACAGGAATTCAAAAAAAAACTGACGTGGCAGAGGAACAAAACACATAAATAAATGAAAAAGGAAAGTGACTAACAAAACTGTGAATTTCTAATTTCATTCACCAATTCCCCCAAAATATGGATAGAGAAGTCCCGCCTCTCATCTTTCTCCATCTCCGGCCAACATCAGGCTAAACGACGGGCGCGCACCTCCGGCCATAGTGTAAAGACGAAAGCCTACCGAAATCCAACATCGAACCCATATTTGAAGACAACTTCGCCAAACCCAGATGAATCGCTTCAGCTTTTGGAGACTTGTCGAAGAAATTATGGGCTCCTGAAGCTACTCCAGTAGCACCAAGAACATTCAAATTGAAGCTTGCTTAGTTGGGGGTGTAAAATTAGAGGTCGGCTTTGAAGGATGCCAAATTATGTAATTTTGTATTGAGGTGCAGGAAAATTCAGCACTGATATGGACCTTGTATTCATGCTTTTAGTATTATATAAATAAATTGTAATAATACCTTGAGTGATGTCCACATGCTATATTTCCATGCTTGGTGTTTTATCAAGACAGATTCTTGATATGGTTTTCTTATCTAAACAGGCAAAAATATGGCCTCAAAAACACAGGTCAACTAGCCTCAAAACAGAACAAATTCCAAGCAGTGCACCGAATTATGCAATGCAAACTAAAACTAAACAAAATTTAAAAGCTTCCAACAGCCAAACTTGCTTATCAAAAGGGTATAAAATTTGAGTACCATTGTACAATATTCAAAACCTCAAACGTATGTCAAAACGACGAACCAAATAGCAGATACAAAGTTAATGCATTATGATGCATGTTCTTCCCTGCTTCGGCGCCGGCTGGCGGTGGAGATTAGTGTGGCGGCCGGTTTCGCTTTGGGTGGGAGATGGTTTGAAGGGTTTTCTTTGGACCTGAGACAAAAAGACCGAGAGGTTCTCTTTTTTTTGTTTCAATTTTGGACTTTTTTTTTTTATTAAATGCCACATCAGCAATTTTTGAATTCCTGTAATAATTCGGTGAAGAGTTTCCTGTACTTATAGCGAAATTGTTCCAAATATACCATCTGTTGACAAAAGTTAAATCAAAATTACAGACGGTCGAAAACATAATCACATACTGGTCGTACAAGCATTACGAACTGTAACATATAACATCAAGGTACCGTCAAACCCGAGACATCGTCATGGCCTTTATTTGTCAAACTCCCATATCACACCTCCATCCTCTACAGATCAGTGAAAAAAATGAACAATATCATAAATTTTGAATCATCGCATGCACACTAGATGCGTATAGGAGAAAAAATGTTGCAACTGGACACGTAAAACTGAACAGCGACTTGTGGTACTATGAGTCACTAAGAAAATATAATTTAGATGGTACTCATTGCAGCTGGAAGAATATTCTAAACAGTATCTGGAGAAGGGATCTAATTCAAAATCAAGTGAAACTGAAATAATTTTGAGTCCGTTTGATTGAAAGAGTGGAATTTGGGTAAAAAGAAAATGAATTATAGGAAATTGAATTGCCTAGAATTGTTTTCCTAAGAATTGTCGATTAATTGTGTTTGATTATTATAATTTTTCACGTGGAAAATATTAAAATTTTGGATCTTTTGGTGTCCGTTTGGATTTGTTTTGCATGGAAATTGTCCATTAAAGGAATGTAATTTGTTACAATTGGGGATATAATTTGTTTTCATTGCTAAAAAAATAAAAATAAAAGGTGGAAAACCATTTTCCCACCAAAGTGGTGGAAAAACAAATTCAATGAAAACCAAGAAAAGGAAGTCACATGGGGGTTGGGGGAAAACCAATTCCAAGGAAAATTTTACCTATCAAACAATGTAAAAAATGGAAAATGGAAAACGATTTCCAAGTTCCATGGAAAATTGGGGATATCAAACAGGACCAGAGCAAATGACATACCTTTGACTTTTTTGTTTATCCAGGTTTCAATCAGCATGCCAGCACCAACTCCAGCAGCTATCCATGTCCCATAAAAAGCAATGGCAGATGGTAAAGATTTTCGGGGAAGGAAATAATAATCTGGGATTTGCCTTATCTTTTTCGGTAGTCGTTTCTTCACAACACGTCCAGCTTCAGAATCTGTGGTTGTTGATTCCCCAATATTTTTCCAATCCATTTCTTTCAACGGATCTTTCCCTTCTGTGCCCATGATCAGAGATTTGTCTGTCAATCAGGATTCTGCTTCAAATTCAAAAATTTAATAAAAAAGGGAGGTCATAAATGGAAGGTGGTGTAATCAAACAAAAAAGGAAATAGGCAAAGTGAGCTGGGGAAAGGAGGTAGGCAGGTTATTCTACCACTTATTGAATTAGTTTATGTCTCCTTTAATTTGGAATTTGCATTTTGAACTTCAAAAAGGGTCATTTTCACTGCCCCGTCGTAGGATTATGTAGCTTTATATGTATCATCTGATGTGTTTTTCTCGAGGACAAGCAGAATTCATTCAGATATTTTCTACAGAAACTATGATGATATAAAATCTTTTAAACAAACCCCCCCTCCTTTCTCCTCAAAAGAGGGAAAAAATATTACAAGTTAAAAAGGAAAGAAGAGGACTGAAAGCACAACATCAGTATACAATCATAATAGCAAGTGCAAAAATGAAAAATAAGTCATCATGATACCCAATAATGTCCAGATTTTCAAATTAAAATTCATATTTTTTTAAATAGTATTTAGTTTCACTTAGTCTTGCAAGTCTAGCTTGCACCCTTGCTTTTTCTTCCCCTGTTTTACTGAGTTCCAATCAACTAAATCTGTACATTCACATAATAAAAACTATATCTTCACCCCTTCCCTCGGGACAAAGCAACAAGCAAGATTTAATTGGATGAGGCAAAAAAACTAGTGTCTAAAATTTAAATGCCCATGCAAATATTATCAAGTGAAAACTACACAAAGACCATCACTTAGTCTTGCAAGTTTAGATTGCACCCTTGCTTTTTCTTCCCCAGTTTTACTGAGTTCCAATCAAATAAATCTGTACATTCACATAATAAAAACTGTTTCTTCACTCGAGGTAAGCAACAAGCAAGATTTGATTGGAAGAGGCAAAGATATTAAGAGTGTCTAAAATTTAAATGCCCGTGTAAATATTATCAAATGAAAACTATACACAGACCATTTCCTGGAAGAAATCTAGCTCAGTTTTGGTCAAACTTTGCATAACAAGCTAAGAAAATGCCAAAAGCTCCTGAGGTGGGCAAGGCATGATTTCCCTTTTTCTTTTTGGTTAGTTCGAATCGATCGAGCAGACATTGCCAGAAAAAAAGGTTTCTTCAAATACCACTCAAATTAATCCACCAGTTGCTTGAATATGATTCCGAAAAAAGCTAACTCAATCAAAGAACTCATGTGCCAAACCATATTGTAACACTAGTTAAAGATTCTAAGCAATCTTGAACTGCTTAAAGCTCCTCTTGAGATGGCTCTATACCCTTAGAATTTTAATCTTTGAAGTATAGGATTTCTAGTACTGTCGCAAGGTTTAAACAATAGCAACTTCATCAGTCCGTGAAATCTTCGCTTTGTAGAACATACAGAAAGCTTGGATGTAAAAATCTGGAAGAAAGTGGACACTTGAATTAGAAGTGATACTTAAATTTCTTGGTCATGCACTGCATTGTTCATAAATGAATATAATGTCACTTTTCGCATGTAATACCACTATTTTTTTTATATCAGTTAAGCAGGGTGAACAATCTACCTCCCTATGCCCCCCCACTTCCCAAAAAAGAAAGATTATATATATATATACACAATTGAAGAGGAACCAGAGCTCCTCCAAATGGTCCCTGTTTAGCCTGAGGTTTCTAGTAATACATCCCGTTTCACCACCCAAAAACTCTAGATGTGGACTACTCCTAAGTCAAAGCTATATCCTGCAGGTTGGAGTTTTTTCTATATTTTCTGAATTGTCCACTTCAGTTCTTTGTCTGTAGTTTTGCTTTTTCGCTAAATAGTTATTGGAGTTCTATATTTGTGGGCACTGCACAGATCGTAGATGACAAATTCGTTTGTTAATATTATTGCTTTATTGATATACATACTTTGGATCCAAGAACTTTTGTTAGGTTTTTATGTATTTATAATGTGAGTTTGTTATAATTTTTCTTTTTTTTCATTTTCTTTCTAAATAAGCGTTGATGGCAATTCAATTATTCAACTGTGTGATGATTTACTAATAGAACTAAGTTCGTTTATTAGATTTTTGGCAGACTGTTTTCACAAATTGATTTGATTCATACTTTGTTGCAATACAATAAAATATGTGCACCAAAGATGGTGGATGGTTACTTATTGCAGCTTGAAACATAACTTCTGATAAGATTGCAGCCGAGTAGATGCACTTTTCATGGGACTAATGTTTACTGAGTCCTCTCGTGAGTATGGAGAGTTAGTCTAACCAGATTAGGGGGATGTATTGCTTATAAATAACTCTTTGGTTACTTGTTAGGCGATGATCCTTTAGCACAAGGACTTTACACTTATTTATGTACTAGGTTGACACTGAAGTGTGTATTTGTCAATTCGGGTACTGGTGCAGTGGTTTTGTTTCCTGTAGTTAAAGGATCCTAGTCCAACCTCAATTACTTGTGCGTTGGTTTTATCATGATTCTACTTTGCTGGTAGGATACCATCTTTGGTTGCCCTTGATCTCTTTTTCCCTCAAGAAAATCAAGGCCGCCGTTCATGAGGTCGAGCTTTGCATATTTTTTTCATATTGGATATTGTGGTGTGATGACATGCTAATTTCATCTTCGATTACGGCCTCTGCTCCAAAAGCATGGGAAAAATGATTCTCTTTGGCATGTTGTTTTTGTAGGGACTGCATTAAAGTGAGAGTCCTTAAGTAAGAGAATGTGTATGAGTCCCATATGTATTGGTATTGGTGATAGAATCCTGCCAGGAAGGATTTTTTGCTACTTGATGAATTTGATCCTTTTGATTGATTTCTCAATGTATGAACAAGCAGCATAAGCCTAATAGCTGAGTTTGGGTGGAACTGGATACAAGGATATCTTTGACTTAAGGTGATTGATAGACCTCATGTGTATGTGCTGATTGAGCAAGCTGTAAGGGTACTTCTACTTCAAGCCTAATCAATTCTCCTGAGCCAAATTCATGAGGAAAAGATAAGGGCTTGCATTTATTATTTCTTGTTTTCCCTACTTTTCTCTTAAAAGGCATGAATTTCATTGTGGCATACCCATTTTTGAACAAAAGCAGCACTCTGGAACATTTTGTTCCATCTCGGTGATCTAAAATAAGACTTGAGACATCTACAGATTTCCTCGTGATTTTCTTTATCTCATTTAATTAAAGCGTGCTGAGTAAAATGGACTTGGTGTGTAGTTGAATTCGAACGATTTAGTACACTGGAGCTTAGGAATGAGAAATCGGTCTCTCCTAATAATGGGAATAGAGCTCAAAAACCCAATGTTATTATCTGACAATGTTAGTGAATTTCAATTCAGAGGTGCTCTCATCAGTTGAGTATTTTAGGCATTAATTCACTTGTGGAGTGTCTTTTTTCCATAAATTCTTTTCCATTTTCAAACTTTTTTATGCATTCTGCCTGATATCTGAGTTGTAATACATGCTCATACAACCTTTATATATATATATATATAGTGAAAAGAATTAAAAGCAACAATATAATCTAATTTAATGTTATATGAATTGTGTCTAGAGTTAATTTACTAGAAACCTCATGCTAAACAGGGACCATAATTTTGGAGGAGCTCTGGTTCCTCTTCAATTGCATATATATATTTTTGTAATCTTTTCCTTTCTTTTTTGGGAAGTGGGGGGGCATGGGGAGGTAGATTGTTCACCTTGCTTAACTAATATAAAAAAAAAAAAGTGGTATTACATGCGAAAAGTGACATTATATTCATTTATGAACAATGCAGTGCATGAACAAGAAATTTAAGTATCACTTCTAAGTTCTAATTCAAGTGTCACCTTTCTTCCAGATTTTTACATCCAAGCTTTCTGTATGTTCTACAAACCGAAGATTTTACAAACTGAAGTTGTTGTTGTTTAAACCTTGCGACAAAGTACTAGAAATCCTACACTTCAAAGATTAAAATTATAAGGGTATAGAGCCATCTCAAGAGGAGCTTTAAGCAGTTCAAGATTGCTTAGAATCTTTAACTAGTGTTACAATATGGTTTGGCACATGAGTTCTTTGATTCAAAAATAAAGTATATGTTTGAAGTTAATAATATGAGTTAGTCATTCATTGTACCATGAGATAATGAACGTTAAATGATATAACAATGGAGATAATTTTGAACTGTCAAAATCAATGGACAATAAAAGATGCTGTATGGTTGAGACATATTGTCCTAGCTTAGTTCAATATTCCTTGAATCCCCTTACGGTAAGGTAATTAACCATATAAACTAATATCATTCTTCGGATTCTTCCATGGCCTCGATTTCTACTGTTGTTAGAATAAATAATCATCTCCATGTTTTGTAATTTTTGATCCAAACAGAACCATTCTGCTAATTGGCTTTGAAAAATTTCCTTCATTTTTCTCATCATTGATTGAGTCAATCAAGGCAAGTCCAATGGCTTCTGAGTCTAGTTTATTACAAGAATTTGGAGATGGGATTGAGGATTTGGACCAATATTTTTGATAGCCAAAAGGGTTAGCAAAATTTGATGAGTTTTTTGTGTCAAGAATTGAAACCATTGGAATTTGTTGAGTCTTTTTTATATCAGTTTTTTGCTCTAGATTTAGTATCTCTATTCTCTATTTGGTTATATATTTTACCAAAATTTCACTGAAACCATTGGAAATGTTGGCCTTCTCGAGTAACAGCTAAAGGCACTGAACTGAAAAAAGTCATAAAAGAAAAGGCAAAAATTGGCCTTTCCACTCAAAAGCTGGAATTTATGAAAAATAAAACAAAAGAAAAGGGTAGAAACACAGTGATATATCTCATTAGCTTCCATGATTTGAACACCAAAACTGATATAAAAAAGACCCAATCTTTTTTTTCCCTTTTTCCATACAAGCAAATAGTCAAAATGAAGCCCAGATTTGCATTGATGATCAACAAGATTCAATAGCCTTCGTGTATCTATGACTATGTGAGTGTGTTTTTAATTCAATCAAGAAAAGCAAATCAACAAAATGGACAGAGCAACTTGGCAGGAAAAAAAGAAGAAGAAAATAACAGAAACAGAAAGGCGTAGGCGGTAGGCGCTTACAAGTTACAGGCTTACAGCCCGTCGGTGACTCGGCAGCAAGCAGCAGCAGCAACCGGCGGCAGAGCAGGGAGAAGAAGAAGTGGATAATCGACCGAATCAGTGAAGTTTGAAGGTGAAGGGTTCCCGTTTGGTAATTGCTTACAAACCTGCTGCCTGGTATTATGGACCACGGATTGGCCGATTATTGGGCCTAATATTAAAAACAAAGGCCCAACCCTCCCAGCCCAAAACAAAAGGGCCAAAAAAGAGAGCCCAAATTCAAAAAATCCATCGTCTCCTTCCCTTCTTCCATTCGCCTCTGCAACTGCCACCCGGTGGTGTTGAAGACTCCGACGATCCAGAACGGGCGGCCGCACTCCCTGGCCGGATACTAGGTCCGCCGCTGTAATCAACAATAAGATAGAAACAAGAATTTGCTAAAAACAACTAAACCCCTATAAATATTATTATAACTTTGCTGAAAATAAAAAGATATTGAATCATGAAACTTGATTACAGGAAAATAACTAAATTCGTGGATGGTACAACAATGGGATGGGGAGAATATGTGGTGGTGACTGATGGTAATGTGTGAAATTCAATAGGAAGAAGAACCATTTAGTTTTTTTTTTTTTTTTTTATCTATTTTTAATTATTTTCTTACTTACTTTTAATTCTCTTTTTTATTATTTTCAAATTTTGGTGTTGGTGAAGGGTGAGGTTGAGGGTGAGGGTGAGGGTAGGGGTAGGTAGAGACGTAGAGTTAATTGGAAAGATGAAATATTTTTCTTTCGTTATGTGAGACTCATTTGTATTTTTTTTAAAAAATTGAAACTCTAGTTGTATTTTTTTTTTTTTCATATTACTGCATTCTTTTCTATATATGTTTACCTAAAAAGTATGGTAAATTAGTGATTTTACAATACTTTAACGAGAAAAATAGACGGTAATAAACTTTTGTATAATGAATGCAAATGATAGAGACGTTTTGCACCAATTATCTATATATTTAAAGAATGAGACAAAAAGGACAAACTCCATAAGAAAGTGTTGAAATAAGGGCGCAATTGTCGAATTTGAAACGATATAGATGCTTTGTGCAACGAGTGCAAACGATAAAGACGTTTTATGCTAATTACCTTATTAAAATGTGCTAGTAAAAGAATATTTGGACAACCTCCATCCAAAAATCAAGTTTTTGTTCATAATTTGACCAATTTAATAAGAAGAAATGATCTTTAGCTTTTCTATAATAAAAAATAATCTATTGAGAGGGAGGATCGAAGAGAAACGTTTGAATACCCAAGTTACCCTTACATATTTAACTATATACCTAATATACCCTTATTTAATGTTAGCTTTGTTAGTAATTAATCAATAACATTAATTTCGTACATATTTAGTTATATGCTCAATATACCCTTAATTTAATTTTAGTTTGCTAATAATTAATTAATAACATTAATTCAAAATGAAATTTAAATAAAATCATTTTCTTTTTCATTTGTCAATAATTCCTTAAATTAATCTTTTTAATATTATGTTAATTTTTATTAACATCTTTTATTATAAAAATAAAACTTAAATGTCTTCTCTCGGTTGAATTAATCAGTTTAGAGAAATAACATCCATATCTCCTTATTTAAATGACCGTTTCATTTGGTTGTTTCACAAGTATCTTAACAATTAAATAATATATTGAATTTAATAAAATTAATGCATACAGAATGTTACTATATAATTTGATAAAAAATATTTTATATTATATTTACCCTTATGTAAAAGTTGTTTTAATTGGTAATTACATATGAATTTACATGATACCTATGTTTTGATAAAAACGGAATACCAAATGATAGGGTAATTATATTCTTGCTAAAACTTTTATTAAATACTAGTGAAGAAAATGTACATTGCACGTTAGTTGATTATTGTCGAAAAGATAGAAATCCTTTTATTTTGAAATTGATGTTGGTTGATGGTTTCCTTCATATGATGAAGCATGAAGGAGAAGCATCCAACAACAATCAACTTCCCATTTAGCTTTCCGTGACAATATTGACCATTTAAATTTAATAAATGATTACTTGTAAAAAAAAACTTTCTGATTGAGCACTAATTTTAAGCTGTAAAATATCGCCAATGATTTTATGCGCATTGGTGCTACATATATGTTTTCTGTCTTCTCTATTCTTACAGCTAATTCTTTCTGCATTTTTTATGCAGGGATTTATCAGATAATAAATTTATCGGCATTATACCAGATAATGTGACCTCTTCCACTTTGCAGCATGTGTAAGTAAATGGACTGACTGCAGAGGGGCTTCTGATCTTATAGAAATATATAGTTGGCTTATGAATCATAAAACAGATAATTTTTGTCCTCACATAGTATGAGTATGTTAAATGTAGCCTTCTAATTGCCTTTGAATTTACTACTTCCAGCAATTGGTGAAAAGAGTATATACTTTAAGGATTTGTTCATCATTGAACATCATACACATCATTAAAAGTACTCACAAACTCTTGTTTATCAAGAATATCAAGAATAGACTTTATTTAATTTCCTTCCAACTGTGTCTCTATCCTTCTAGTCATGACATTCAATCGTTTTGTTGAGCCTCTTTTTAGCTATTATTACTCTTCTAAGCACCATATTTCTTCTATCACAACTCTCAGAAAAATGGAAAGGTGGAGTTCTGTATAAATGAGAACTATTATGAGGCATGTATGTCTCACTTTTGCAACATTTACCTGATTGCAAGGCCATTCAACATTATGCGTACACAAATTTGAAACCGTGACCAATGAAACATTCTGCATATATCTTATTGGTTTTCAGGAAATTATTAAACAGTAATATAACCTTAAAACATGAAAGTTTAAATGGATACAAACTGAACTTTCTAATTGTGCAAAAGTCTCTGCACATCAGGCTTATACATTAATTAGCCTCCTGTTAAAGCATTTTGACCTTGGGAAGAAGGATTTGGGTAATTTGTAGTGTGTAACTCAGATTATAGAATGAGAATCATGTATGGAAGTGGATCTTATTGAGAGGCATGTTAATAATATCAGGTAAATATGGGTTAAAGGGCATAAATTGAGGAAATTGATATTGGAAGGCTCCAACCTATCATCTTTTCCTGCATTGCACTTCTGACTTCTGCTGGGGAGATTTGATTCAGTGCAGTTCTTGTTGGACCAGGATACACACGATATTAGATTGAGTATACAAAGTATAACAATTATATCTCA
>CAIGRF010141696.1:4036-14082 GCA_903798235.1 Fraxinus ornus
TCATTCTTTGTGATTTATTCTTTTTAGTCTTGAGAGCTTTCAACCACACTTGGGGAAAATATCAAATTAAAGAATCTAAAACACCTATTTCCTAAACATTCGTAGGAAGACACTTTCTTAGTTGGACTTCAGAAATTTTTGAAGGTTAAGAGAGGTTGGACTACAAGCGCAGGAAGAGCATAAGACCTTGGAGCAGGTTCTTGGAAATTCACTTGAAAGAGACAATTGAAGAAGATCAGGAAGCTGGAAGGAGACAGTGGATCTTGAAGCTATAAGAGGTAGATCGGGAAGTCTAGCAGGTTTGCTAGATAGTATCTACGGTAGCAGATCGTGAGTCTGGAAGAAACATCATATCTTGGAGATTGTAGGAATTACAACAGCGGGAACTAGTGAAATTTGTTAGGCTGGAAACGGACTGTAATCCATATTGTCTATAGTGGAGTAACTGGCTTAGTCCCGAAATTTTTACCCAATTAGGATTCTCCGTCATCATTTTGGTGTTAGTTATTTATTGCATTATATATTATTGCAGTATTCAATCTTAGGATAAATGGACGTGTATGCTTAATCATCTAGAAACAATTAAAAGTGACTTGTTGCATTTGATTGATTAATTCGACACGTAGGGTCAAAATTAAAAACGGATAATTTATAATCATTCGGTAACTTAGTAGCAATTAATTTGATAATCCGTAACTTTCAAATTTGTAATTGCATTTTAGTTGGTTGAGAATTCTTTTTCATGGGGAAAATCTTATTACGGATTGATTCAACTAATTAATCACTAATAAGAAAAAAAGTTATTTCAAAAAGAAAAGAAAAAATCGTATTAACATACCCTTGGGCCCATTTGGCTATCGTAGCCCAAATTTCTTGGGTCTTCTTTTTATGTTTTTAGTTGGTCTTAGATGAGATTTTGGGCTTCAAGCCCATCTTTTTGTTGGGATAAACGTATAATTACCCTAAATTTGGGGGACCAGACTGAAACTTACTGAAAACCTAAAAATAATGTTAATTGCCATTTCAAAATTTTAAAAACTCAAATAAACGTTCAAAATTTCAATGGCATAAAACGTATTTAAAGGTAATAAGCTGGAGAAAGAGGAGGAAATTTCTTAGTGGTTTCTTATTTTTTGGAGTTGAATATTTCTTTTATTTGCTTTTGGTAATCTAATATTGGATTTTGCTCGTTTGAGTATAAATTTTGCTAGTTTGAGTTTTGATTTTGTTAATTTGATATTTTATTTTGATAATTTGATTATAGATTTCACTAAATTGAGATTTGAACGTGTTAATGTCAGATGAATGCTTTCAATGTCTGTTCATAATGTTTGAAGTATTATATATTGTGAACGTTTTCAATTTATTTTCAATATTGTGAATGCTTTCTATGTTTGTTCATAATGTTTGAAGTGTCAAACATTGACGAAATGTTTGATATGTCGTCTTCGATTAAAAGTGCATGTTCTTTATGAAATATTGTGACTTGTTATCCATGTTCTAAAATGCCTAATGAACCATTTGTTTTTTGCAGGTATGGAAACAAATCGTACGTGGCCTTATATTATGGTGGCAAATGGGTCCAAAACAAAGAATACATAGAATATGAAGTAGTTGAAATAACAATCTCATTTTGGCTGCACATTTAGTGGAGTTGTAGATATTATATTATCTGCACTATATTTGAATCGAACAATAGTAAAATTGTCATTCTACTTGGAGATGAAGAAAAAGGACGAAGAAATTAGAAGCTTTCTACTATTAGATACGCCAATTTTAGAAAGTATCACATATGATAGTCAAACAAAAGTCGACATATTCTTGTAAAACATGCTTCCCATTTACCTCTTAGTCTAACAAAAGTCGACATTCTTGGTAACATGCTTAGATACTTGGTAATGAAATTGTTAGTGAAATCTTGATTTGCATATTACCGAGTTTTCTTATAATAACTAATGAACTGTTCATATGTAAAATTCCTCTAAAAACTATTCATGACTTTCTTCTTGTTGCTAAGACAAGATTTTGCTTGTATGCAATTCAAATTATAAGCTTGTTGCAGATTTAAATCAATGAGAGAATTTATAGAAGGGGATTATGTCGTTGTTCATGTTTGTTCTTTAAAAATGTCTTCAAGAAAAATAATATCCAATCACTTGGCCCATTTTTGGTACTCCCAACACACCTAGCATTACGTGTATTTTAATTTAGAGATCTCAAATTCATATACTGAACAAGATAGTACGAATTAGATGAATTTTGTCATCAATATTTCGATTTTGTGCATCAAATAGCACGACACTTAAGAATTAGATGAATTTATACTTTGAGATTTGAATTTTATATATTGAAACGTGACACTCAAGCTATATGGGCATCTCATGCTCAATATAAAAATGTGTCAAGATATGATTGAAATTTCACTAGGATCATAATAGAAAATGAAATTGCTTTTGTAATAATTGGAATTTGACTTTCTATTTTATTTCCTCCAATATATCGAGGTACTTAACATCATGTTTTTGTTCATGCATTTCAACATTTTGCGACACCAATGATGTTGTCCTTACGAAAATGGAACAAGGTTTTATTGAACAAGCTTAAGTTTGATTTAATCTAAAGAATTATACAAAAGAAAGAGGAAAAACAAACCAGCTATTCCAAATCAAAAATAAATCAAAGATTATTTTTTTCTCATTCTCAAAGAAGTGTATATCTTACTCGAATCTTCTTTAGGACATGTTTGGATCGGATTAAAATCTGATTTTAATCTAAGTCAAAGTCATACAATCAATATCAACCATATCTTACATGGGTCCCACATATTTTCAACTACACATTTCAAAAATTTTTATCACACTCCACTAAAAATTTGATTTTAATCTACCCCAAACACCCTCTTACTGTGAAAGTACGTAGACTGGTCTAATTGTGCTAGTCAAATTGGCACACCAACAAGTTTCTAAGAGTTTTTGAATGTTACTTAATTCCAACTAATTACACCTTGAGGCGGTTACCATGTCAAATCATCAAAATAATTATTAAATGCAGAACATATCTTAATTCATTGGGAATAATTCCTTATTACTGGATCTTGAATCTTGAAATTTGAACTACGATCTTTTCATATTTAGCTTCTTCACTTTTAATTTTGAATTTTGTCTCATTTGATTCTTTAATTTTTGTTCTTGGTCTTGCTTCTTGATTCTTGAATTTCTTCTTCTTGATTGTCAATTGTAGATTGCCTGTTCTTGATTGTAGATTTTGGATCTTCCTCTTTAATGTATTTTCTATTGTATTCTTGTATTAACGGTATGACACAAAAAATAAGAAAATTGCATATGAATTGAAGATCATAATCCTATATATAGTTTCCATATGTATTCGATTCATCGTTAAATACAACCCTAATGAATTCGACATTTACACATATAATTCGGCTCACGCTTTATTTAGATGTCCAAAACCCAATTATTTAATTCTTTATTAGATCACTTTAATTTAAGCTTAACTTTAAGATAGTCTTTATATAATTAATTACATATGTTGACCCACGTGACAAATTAAATATTTTTCCAATACATAATACTTGAACTCTTATTTTCCTAAACTCAACTGGTTTACAAGACTCGAAAGTGTGCCTGCGGTTGTTTTCATAATCACTATCCTCTATAAAACGCGCCATTATATGTCCATAACTCATGTGTAACATATCCAATTCCTTATAGATATCTCGATGTATATACATAACTCATGTCTAACGTATCCATAACTCATGTCTAACGTATCCAATTCCTTGAAGTTGCCTCCTGCACAATCTCGTGCCTTAGGAATAAAGCTAGAAGATCAAAATATGAATAACAAAACTTCCATTATTATACCTTATAATGACAAGTTATCATAATCCACATGCCAAATTGGTTTCATTAAGAGTAACTTATATAAGTTCTACAAATTATATATGCAGTGTTGAGTAAATATATATCGGCTAATCGTCAAATTTACTTTAATGATTACAACCCCTAAAACTTCATGCTAGTTGAGCTTGGAATTTCAAGCGCTAAATCCTTAATTTCTTATGAAAATCATTTCAAGCATTGCTATAGAATGGAGCGAGAGCTTCGCAAAGCCATTAATTATGCTATCATCTCTTTGTGCTCTCACATCACTTTTTATATAGAAAGTTCGATCGGTAAGAAAAGTATTTGGTTGAAGTAAAAAAGAGATTGACACATTTCAGTCATCATCATTGTTTGTTTAAACTGTTGATTTAATGTCAAATGAATCGATATAATCTATGTACCAAATCCAATTAAAAAGTCTGGTTGAGTGTGTTCAATATCATGCCCCCGCTAATTTAGGCGGCAGTTTGAGAGACCTCAGTGAATTTCGCTACAAGTCTCCGCAAATTTCATGTGTAATTATGTTAATAAACACTACACTATTTTAATAATGACATGTTCCGAGGGATAAGTCAAAAGAATGTGATGATTGTTATAACGACCAATTAAATTCTGCCTGTAGGGTCCATGCCATTTTATTCATCCAATGATATGATGCCCACATGCCCAAGGTGTTGACAAGAAATGTCACTGTTGAAAAATTGTACATCTATAGTAATTGGGTTTTAAGAATTCAATTCTAAAAATTTTAATAGTTTTGATCCCATTCTTCTAGGGATATGTTCACAAATATTCTTAAAAATGATCTAATTCTCAAGTTTATTAATTGTCATAGAGTAGTGTATATTCGATAAAAAGATATATAATTTCATTGATATTGGACTTTGCTAGATTTTCTTTTGACTTCATGTACCTTTTTTCGTGTATAACAACATTACATGATCTCGAAATAGTAAGCTTTGATATGGAAATAGAAAAATACACATGGTTGAAGATTGAGTGCACCATCATGTGCATAGTTTACCTCTCCTTTTCTTGTTCCATTTTTTTTAGAAGAGAAAACTAGGTTTGAGCTCCACAATTTTTCATGGAATCTGACGGTGTAGTCATCAGTTCTAAACGCTCAAAAATGATATTTTAAGTCCTTGACATATCTAGATATGTGAATTTGGATCGTAATTGACCAAAAACCTTCAATATGTGATCCAAATTGCACATGATGACTTCTACGCGGTTCAAAGCTCGAAGGTAAAACCATCAAACAAACATTTCACTCTCATTCCATTGAAATCTGCACACTATTTTAATGACTATATTGAAGTTTTTTATTTCTTAAGGACTCAGATTTAAATTGATTACATGATAGTTTTGGGAGCTCAGCCATAGTTTTTCTTCCTTAAAATCGTTGTTACGAATTGTTATTAACCAATTATGAATGTATAGACAAGGCTTTTTCATTTTAAATGCGTTGATAAACCAAAAATCTTCTTAACTTAATTAACTTAAATGGATAATATCCATTGAGTCTATTGTCCTAAGAAAATAAGCAAATTATCACACAATTGAACAAAAATCCCAAAAAGAAATTTAGATCCATAATACAATCTTCTGCAATTTATATATGTGGGGATGAAAGAATATACAGCCACAATTACTTTGTCTGTCCCCATAGATTAACTGCCAAATTAGTTGAAATTTTTATCCAACTTTACGTTGTTCTACGTTATATACCTGAGCTGAAATCTGCTATTCAAAATTGGGTGTCCAATTTATTGTTTACTCCATAATTCATTGACACATCACTTTAAGTTAACATGCCCAATTTTTATGTTAAAGTCACTTGTGTTTAAAAATATATGTAAAATGACGTGTCAACGAACAATTGGTGGAATTAGCAAGTTGAACGGCCAATTTTGAACAGCAGATCTCAACTCTATATACCTGGCAGTTTGAGTTTTGTTGTTTGATTTTTACTTAATGAATAACAGTTGAATTGGTAACAAAATCTCCAATACAATATATATATTGAGCTAGAATTTTATATTGTATAAAGAATGAAATCTTCAAGTCCATTTAATTAATTAAGAAAGTAAAATAATTATAATTTCCTAAAAAAAATTATCATATTTAGAGAAATTAAAGTCAATAGATATAGTAGCTTCATAACTAACATTACATATAACACGATTAGTCAATAAAAATAATGTAAAACAACTCATATAGTCGACTCTAGAAGCAGTAAACTAAAGTTTAAATTATTTCCGAAATAAAATATTAAAGTTGGTTGGCTGAATATTGTGATTACCTTTGTCAAACCCCACTCTAGCCCCAAGGTGTGGCAATCATTATCGAACATGGGTGCCACCCCATAGTTGACACTTTAAACTTCCTTAATTCAACTACTCTATGCTCCTCCTCATAAATATATACTATGATCACACATAAACTATAGCCATTAAGCAAAATATTGTATGCTTCTACAAATGAAGCCCTTTTATATTTCCGTCATCCTTTTTCTCCTCCTGATTTCAAGCACCAATGCAATCCCAGTGAATATCAATTATGTGAAGCAATTCTTAGCTTCTCAAAATGCCGCCCGATCCGCCTTAAGGCTGCCTCCGATGGTGTGGGATGCCAGGTTAGCCCATTATGCCGAGTGGTATGCCAACCTAAGGCGCCGGGACTGTGCGTTGGAGCATTCGAACGGGCCGTACGGAGAAAATATTTTCTGGGGTAGCGGCAATGGGTGGACCCCAGCTCAAGCTGCTGTGGCATGGGTGTCCGAACGGCGGAGCTACAACTACATGTCGAATTCTTGTGCATATGGGCAGGAATGTGGACATTATACACAAATTGTTTGGAGAGAAACAAGAAGAATTGGATGTGCTAGAGTGAACTGTTATGGGGGCAGGGGCGTTTTTATGATTTGCAGTTATGACCCTCCTGGGAATTACATTGGAGAGAGACCTTATTGAATGTTCAATCAAGTCATTTTTGAAAGAAAATTCACTGTATGGCAGTCGAGATTTGAGAGTATGTTATTTGCTGTCCATCGTCTAATTAATATTTTCTTCTTTCTTTCTTTTATTTTTTCCTTTTCTGTGTGGGGTGGGGTGGGTGAAATGATACCTTGATTGATATGTATACAGATAATCCAAGAGTACGAATATAAACTAACCTTTGTGGATACCTTTACAGTTTGGACTCCTTGATGTTCAAGTATATGACGATTATCCATTATCAACTACGTGTATGGTATACAACCAGTCCCTATTTGGCCCCCCATTATTTGGTATTATAATTTTTGGAATAGTGTTTTTTTGAAAAATCGATAGTTGAAAAAGAAATAAAAGTTTTCCGATTTTCATGTAATATTATTTTATCATAGAATGCGTGATTGAAAAGAAAATAGAGAAAAATGTATTATAATTTTAATGGAGGCCGGGACCTAGTTTCATAGGTAATTCTCTATCTAAATGTTAAACAAGATATAATCTGTTTTTTTTCTTTAATCTTAGATCCATGTATGTAATTAGATGTTAATTAGTATCACTTCCTATTTAGAAAATGAGGAATTTTTTTGAGAGTATCAAGATAGAGACAAAATAAAATGTAATATTATTATTTTCGATGTTTTAAACCCGGCCCGGGCGTCGACCCTAAAAAGAGAAATGGTCAAAAGGTTCCACTGAAATTGAACCGAGGTCAAACTAGAGGTAATAAATAAATATTTATAAACTTTTTAAATTTTATTTTCACAACAATATATAATTAAATTTTTACACCATCAATTCAAAATAAAAGTATGTTTTTTAATATAAATTTTAAATAGTTTTTAATTTGTTAGATCACTTAAAAACTCATTTCGATTCTACTAAATAATTTGCAAGATTAAAAAAATGTTTAGCTATCTATAGAAATTAAGTAATTTAATTTTGTAGTCATGCACCATGTGGACATAAATAACATTAAAAAGTGTGCTTAATTGAAGTTTGTCAATCCCACGTTGAAAATGTATTGAAAGTGTATTTTATTGAATTTTGTCAATTTCATGTTGGAAGTTTATCAATTATGAGATTCAAGAAATGGTTATAAAAGAGTTCCATGGGTAGAAAAGTGGGTAAATGGGTTTTCATCTTCAAGGTAACCTTTTTATTAGAAAAGTGTGTAAATGGGTAGAAAAGTCGGTTCCCGGTTTTCGGTTTAATTGACCGGTTTTCCGGTTACTTTAGTATAATCGGACAGGATTTTGGTCTGCTTCCCCATTTTATCGGTTACCGTCCCATCTGGTCCGATTTTATAAACATTGATTATTTTTCATTATGTTTCAAGTAACCTACAAACAATTAAAATATCTCATCTTTCTTCTTCTCCATTCTCTTGCTACACAAATTTAGGCATTATAACATATGAAGATGTGAGTATCGTATAAACTTATGTGAGTGTTGTACAAAGTTAAGATGACACTTGCAAGAAGAACGTTTTGCTTGATGATTGTTAAAGTCATCAAACAATATAAAATATACGAAAAAAGAAAATTCAACAGCTATTCAGTTCAAGGTCATGAAAAATTCCATTACATAGCGACTACTTTTTTAGCCTTCATAGAATTAGGATCGCATGAATATTTTCTGTTTTTCCTCTGAAACAAAAACCGAACTTTAGTTTAAGAAATATTGTTGCCAAAAATAATTAAAACAATTCAAAGCAGCAGTCAATGAAGAAATTATTTAGTGCGGGCAAAATTCTTAAAGAAACAATTTAATGAATGAAAATTTGTGTAATATTTTGTTACAAAAACACACTTTCTCTCACCAAACTCCGGTACATGCCACTTCACTATCTACAACATTTCACTCCACTTTGTTGCAACTTCAATCTCTCTCTATCACACCACTCAACCACTTTCTCTAAATCTATCAATTCTCTATTTCTCCTTCTCACACACCACTAACCCTCGTAACTCAATTTTCACACACCACATGTATGTATGTATGTATGCACTGCCTCTTTCTTTCTCTCACACTCCATTTAGATACATATATATATGTATTACATATATATATATATATATATATATATATATATATATATATAGACACACGTAGAAAAGTCGGTGAATTATGCTTTCTAAGTTCTAGATGAATTTGTCAAGGGTGGTGAAGGTAAATTAGTCAAAAATATTGGTAATGAAGTAAATAAATCATAGCACCAGCACCTTCAAGATTATTCTTCAATGTTGATGATTTCTTTACTTCTATCAATTGTTGCTTTCCAACATATGGGCACCGAGAATTTAAAGGAAATGTGCCAAAAGTTCAGTGCAAGCATGTGCCTGCATTGGATCCTTCATGGCTCCACCCATGCTAATTCACCTACAAAAACCCAATTGATAACTACGTTATACACACTTATTTTGAACTACAAACATGGATAATTATTAATAAATATGTGAAATATAACTTAATTCGATGTAATTTATATTTTGTAGGACAACATTGATGAACATGGCGGAAATTATGAGAAAAATGACTAAAACAAAAGAAAATCAAAGAGGGACGAAGGTGCAAATAATTGAAAGATGACCCGAACGAGAAATTGAAGATGTGAAGATTACAATCAAATTGATCAAAGGAATGAAACATTGGAAGAAGAAAAGGTGGGAAAAAAGGTCGAGAAATGCAAAATGGAGTTCGAGGACCAAAACGCAAAGTTGTGGAAGTTTCTAATATTATGCGGTCACATACTATTAATACCTATGCGGTCGCATATGTTGCTTCAGAAAATTTCAAGGCCTTACATTTTATTCTATGTAGTCGCAACTCTGACGCGAAAATTTCGATTTGCTTATTCGAGTGAAATGCTTATGGAAACAAATCTTTGGATGCGTATTTAAAACCCTAGAGCCGTCCAAAATCGGGGGGATAGGCATAAAGGTTTTGAGAGGAGAGAAGAGCAATAACGCCAAGAACAACACCATGAAGCGAGATTGAAGTCAATAATTCAATTGGCGATGTCGTTTCTTCATTTTATTTTTCATTTTCTTCTTTCCATCATACTAGGTTAGAGAAATTTTGTATTAGGGAACGATGAACTATGTAATATAATTTTTATTTATTAGTTTTACATTCTTGACAATAAAAA